>NQII01000012.1:455023-708216 GCA_002778355.1 Clitarchus hookeri
TCCCCAGTATTATCAGTTCTCTTTCTTGGTTCTGAGTTTTGCTTGTGACCTTGTCTCTGGGTCGAGAGAGTATTTTTAAATGTTGCTGCCGGTTTCACTTCTGTCTTGTGGGCTATTATGGTACTAATGACAGGGAAGTCTTTATGTAGATGCCAGCCTAGGAAGTGCCAGCCAGAATTTCAGTGTAAACGAAGCTACCTTCATTTTGGTTTCCTTTTCGGTTCCCAGATGAGTAACAGTATTGCGTGAGGGAATTTGTGTAGGGTGAGCGAACTTTTCCTGAGTTCTCTTCTTCTAATCCACATTTTCTTGCTCAATCTCTCTGGCCCTCTCTATACCAGTTTGTCGTTTGGAGAATCATCCTAATAGCAGGTAGTAAAAGCTTTGTTATCAGTTGTATCACTTTTGCCTTCATGCTGCCAGTCTGGATATGCAAGTAAACCGGTGCTGTGCACCTAATGATAATCTCAGCCTCTTCATTTTCTTGTCATTTCTGTCCATAGCATTCTTAGGTTAATACAGTTAGGACATCTTTACCAGCAAATTTCTGCATCAGTCGTGTCTCCAACTGTCTCCAGTTGTTCACAAACTCTCCATACTTTTCTCACGAGTGTAGAGCTGTTCCCTTCAGCTTTTTGCTCACATGCTGTACCCATTGTTTCTGTACCCAGTGTTTCCTTTCTTAAACTCCTGCGCACATGTCACGAGGAAGGTGTCTGAGTCCTTCTGTGGTCGGCCCATGAATTCTGGGAGCAGGATGTCCTCCATCCTTTTGACAGTACTGTGGGTGGTCCAGAGTGGTGCCTGCCAGTGTTACTGGGGCTGCAGCACTCCTCGTTAAATACGCATACCTGACATCTAAACAATATTCCACTCAATGGTAAATGGATATCAGGCCATCCCAGGCACAGGTAGTGGAACTTCTGGAGGTATACCTCACATCTAATTCTTTATGTCGCCAATCCCAAGCAGATGACTTGATCTTGCTTAGCCTGTTTCGTGGAACACTCCTTGCAGCCATACTCTATACCTTCAAATTGTTTGTACTCATCAGGTCAGCCTTTGCACACGTAATGGTACTGATGTGGGCAGTGCGAGCATGTGCTCGTGCAGTTTGGTCTCATTGCACTGCGGTGCACTATTGTTCTAATTCCATGTCTATATGACTTCTGTCTGTGGAACCTCCACCTTCCCTCTTTTCCATTCTGGCATCTAAGAATTGGGTGTTCTATTGGAGTTGAGCACCACAGGGTTTTGTTGGTGACTCCCTAAAGCCACAGAGTCCATCTCGGCCAGCTTGTGGTGGCATGGCTCTTAATCTTGCTGCTTCTTATTCTGATCTTGTGTCTGGTGTGTACACAATTTCACATGGTCCCACATTGGTGACACTTTTCTGTCATTGGTGGAGCAACAGCATTTACATTAGTTTATTTTGTGTGGACAAGGATGCCTTCTCATGCCTAGCAGCTCTCAGGCAATTTTAGTTCTCTGTATCCTTTGGTACCCTTGTTTGGAAAATGGCATGGGTGAAGTAAGGCTCGGGTGGTATAGGGAGTTCTCTATCGTCGGGTCTCTACTTATGGACTGATTCTTCAGTGGAAGAGCAGAAATCGGTACACACATCTCCATCTTCCGAGATTCTGCACTTGTTGATGAATTGTGGTGGAGCATCAGAAGTAGTTAATTAGGATTGTGTACAGTATATCCCTATTCTCTCTGTTCCAGGATTTTGTGATACCTCCACCTGTCCTCTGATTCCAGCACCCGGTGGTGAATCGTGCTGGCATGCTGGATTGTTTGGGGTGTGGTAACCTGGAATTATTGTGGGTTTATCTGAGTGCTGTGCTTGATAGTGTCTGGAGGAATCTGTGGCCCAACTGAGACAGACAGAACAGCCACAGTGTCAAGTATTGGGGGTTGCAGGTGGTAACTCCCCACTCAGGCGCAATCTCCGCCACAGCTGTGACATGTTCCTATTTTCCTGATTATTTTCCTTTCCTATCATCCTTGTGAAGCAAGCAGCTTTATAAGTTTCCACTGATGTCTTTCTCAGTATATACATAGCTGGTATACACATCATTTGATTGTCAAGGGGCCATTGCTGTGTGGTGTGCATGGGCTGTTCTTTCCCAGTTTTTTTTTTGGCACATCAGTGTTCATTATTTGTATTTGCAAGAAAATATTTGATCATACCAGCTGTTGAATAGAGAACTGTTGGCTTACTCGTTTACTGCTCTAACACTGAGTCGTCAGTTTTCTTACAACAGTTTACATAGTGTATCACGTAATTCATATAATTTAATTGTACTTAGCTAAACTCTGCTTATGCAAACAAATGTGTGCTAGAAAAGAAAGAGATTACTGTCAGTTCAGCAGTAAAAATTTGCACAATAAAGCAAAGGTCTTTGATTTGAAGCCCTGTCCATATTGTTGTGGTTCGACTTAATTTTGTTTCTAATTGTTGTTATTTGCTTACAGTGTTTGTGAAATTTAACCACAAACTAAGGTGGGTGTTGCAGTTTACGTGGGGAGCTAATGACTTAAAATTTCCGAATAGTAACTTAGAAATTATGAAAGTGTTACTTTTTCCCTTATACAATTAACTGTTTAATTTCATTTAATTAGTATGATTTTTATACTTACTGTGACACCAGTCATTAATTTTAAAGAGTCTCTTTAATAAATTTTAAGGATCGATGCAAAGAGCTTATTGTTGTTTGCAGTTATTGATACACAAATGCCTGTAGCAGTACTTGGAGGTAACACCTTAATGCATGTTTTTTGGGAACAGAGTTTTTTCATTATGTGTCATCTTTTCATTAGCTTTCACTTTAGTAACAAGTGCCCTTCCCTTTTAATGACTAACCCAGTGGCAAAACTATTGATGAATGCTTGGCACCACTGGCCCACATTTGTTGACGGTTGGTTCAGTATGCTTTGCTAAGCTCATATCTCTCTGCCATATCAGCTGTTACATCTAAATTATGTTGTGAACACTCTTGAACTGCATTCTGCCATGTGTTTGTTTTGATAATGGAATGTGTGAGAGTTTTTCATTGCTTGAATCAGCTGTGGTGTTCTTTTAGCATTTTGAAATTATTTTCCCCTGTTTTCCATGTGGAATCTTTCTTAAATTTACCATAATCAATTAGTTTACAGACAGCAGTTGTTTATTAAAAAAGGCAACAGCATTTCTTATAAATTCTCAACGGCAACTCTGCTAGCATTCTGCTCTCTTTCACTATTCGTAAAAAACATGTCACAGACATTCGAATTCTACAAGTAACACTTTTTTTCTATCTGTGTTTTCTGATTTAAAAAGAAAGGGTAGCATATATTGACAATTACTGATTTACTAAAAAAAATTTATTCAAGTTCAGTATAAATAGTTTTTGCCCCCAGAACATTGTTCCTCTTGCACAAGTTACTAGAATTAAATTAAATTTTAACATGTTAAGTGCATGCATTACATTATTGCCCGACACATAAATCTCAGTGTGTAATGAACAAGTTGTATTTAAACTATGTAGGCTTGCTTGAAAAGTTTTGTGTTCATAAATCAATGTCCCATTATATATATATATATATATATTGCGCAGTGATGGTTGATTGCCTGTTTGGTGATGTGTGAAATATCAATATTTTGAACTATTGGCTGCAGTGCCCAGCCACTTAAGATGACGGTGAAGCTAATTTGTGTGTTGTGTATGTAAAGTAAAACCTGTACACAACAAATCTGAAGGTGAAATTGGAAAGTTTTATTAAGGAAACTCAATCCATCGAGCACAGATGAATCGAATGTCCATGTCAACAGGAAATTTTCTGTGGTCCAGACAAATTTCCTATGTAAATAATGCTAAAAAAGTCAGTTTTTGCCTAACTCAAAATTTAATTTTTATTGCATTGATTGAACAAAAATTTTTGTAGCATCACCGAAAATTATATGCTTGAATCATTAAACAACAAAGTATCAACAAAAAAGTATAAGTATCTACTCTAGTCACCATGGCACATGAAGTCAGTATAGTACATTATGTACACATGCACAATACTACTCGTAATAGATAACACAAATAAAATAAATTTTCAACACACATTGTTTTCGCTTACGTCTCACTGCCCTGCGTTTAGTCCTATTTTTTATGTAATTTACAACTTCCGAAATAATCTATTGTTGATTTCATCACAATGTCGCACTTAACTCGTACTTTATAATAAAAAATAATAAATAATAACAATAGACGTCTAAGACTATACATAATTTATTTAGAGAGTATGAAATACAAAAAAACTGAAAAATGTGGAAATATGGTACATATGTGTATGAAATATGTACTGTAGACATTTTATTAGACATTCAGTAAGCAATTACAATATTTACGGTGGCAGCCATGTTGATAATGACCAGTGGTGCCATATTTTTGAGATATCGATTTGCAATGCGATGTTGCCAACAACACTCGCAAGTTTTTCACTTGAATATTTGTTCATGAAAACTTACGAATGCATATATGTATAAATGTAACTCTAATAAATATGCCCAAAAGTTAACAAAAAAGGCCACGGATAATTAAGGAAACCCTATTCACTGCACTTTTATCAGTCACAATATTCAAGAAATTTTCATTTCTTAGCTAGTAACTGCGTTTGCTGTTAGTTGCTCTATGGATAATACTTCCACTATGTTGGCAGCTATTTCTGTGCACGTGGTTTCAAAACAGGTCTTTAAATACGGTTTTTTTTTATTAAGTTTGAGTGTGAACACCAAAGAAAAGTATAGTGGATTATTTATTTGTGTTTTTTTTTTACATATGAGATCAACACTTCTTGGTTCCCTTGAAAACTTTATGACAGGGTTCTACTGTATTATGAATGTCTCTAATATTCCCATTTGCATTGTTTTATTTTAGTTTAACTTGACAATCACCTAACCTAAATGCCTATCAATGTGTTCAGCATAAAGTTTAATGAGGTTGGGTTTTTTTGGTTGACTAATATGTCTAATCCACATCTACAGAATGTCCGCATCTATAGAATTTTTATGTCAGTCCCCTGAAATTTGATGGATAGGGTTTCCACTGTAGTTAAATCTGTCCATTTTATGTAATACAGATAGTGTAGCAATGGATATATGCTTAAAAACTATNTAGTGATACGTCTGTGTTAACAAAAGGCAGGAAGTCTATGCTGACTGCATTTACATGAATGACACGAAATTAAATGATTACAGCTCTTCTATTTTGGGTATGTAAATATGAGGTAAATCTGTTATTTATGAAACATAGTTATTTTAATTTTTTTTTTTTTTTATCATTAATGCTGAACTGTTTCCTCTCGCTCCTATGTTGGTCTTGTACTGGAGCTTCCAGTTGATAAAACACTTTCAAGTAGTCCTCATTTTATTATTCAGGTAATCGTTCTCGTATACGGCAGAAAAATTTTTCCCCCTTCAAACTAATTTGCTTGTGTTTAAAATTTACACCTGGTTTGATATGAATGTTTGTAATCTAAATGTATGAATGTCTTTTTGGAATCTTACATTTTTTCACTTCTACCATCATTTATAATTTTTTATTTTTAAATTTGTGTGACAATTTTCCGCTGGCCTTTCACAGAAGTACCTATTTTACATGCATAAATAACAACAAAACTGACTGTAGGCAGTTTATGGTAAAGGGAGCACTTTTGAAAGCCCTCTCATTTAGAATAATAGCCAATAAATATATTTTATTGTAGCCTTAGACGTTAACTTCCGAATACAGTGGAGTATACACACTGTGTTTATTACTTACATGTCAATATTTATTTTAAAAGGTGGTTAAAGGAACAAAGGGCATCAAAAGTGTTCACTTTACCATGAACAGCTTATAGTTGTAGGGTCACAGGTACAATAGCCAGTTTCTGTAAAATGCTGGGTGCCCATGTCATATCTTTGGTGCACAAAGAAACTGTTTTATAAATAGTACCTTTTATCACACAGCAGAACACTGTATTTCTTTGGCAGTAAAGTTGAGTGAAACATGATTTTCAGACAGCTTGCATGCATGAAAAATTCATTATTTCAAGCATAATATAAAAAATGCATTCTTTATGTGGGTGTTTGGCAAGGCCAAATTTATATCTTGTATACATTTTGCAGTACAGGATATTCATTAAGGGATGTTTGTTGCAATGTGAGCAGGAGTAGTTGTACACTGAAGAGCCAAAAAACTGGTACACCTGCCTAATATCGTGTAGGGCCCCCACGAGCACGCAGAAGTGCCGCAAGACGACGTGGCATGGACTCGACTAATGTCTGAAGGTATGCAGGAGGCAATTCACACCATGAATCCTGCAGGGTAGTCCACAAATCCATAGGAGTGCGAGGCTGTGGAGATCTCTTCTGAACAGCACGTTGCAAGGCGTCCCAGATATGCTCAATAATGTTCATGTCTGGTGATTTAGGTAGCCAATGGAAGTGTCTAAAGTCAGAAGAGT
Source organism: Clitarchus hookeri (assembly GCA_002778355.1). Classification (NCBI taxonomy): domain Eukaryota; kingdom Metazoa; phylum Arthropoda; class Insecta; order Phasmatodea; family Phasmatidae; genus Clitarchus; species Clitarchus hookeri. The sequence continues at coordinate 461,501 of NQII01000012.1, forward strand.
ATTCCTGGAGCCACTCTGTAGCAACTCTCGACGTGTGGGGTGTTGCATTGTCCTGCTGGAATTGTCCACGTCCGTCGGAATGCATAATGGACATGAATGGGTGCAGGTGATCGGACAGGATGCTTACGTATCTGTCACCTGTCATAGTCGTATCTAGACATATCAGGGGTCCCATTTCACGCCAACTGCACATGCCCCATACCATGACAGAGCCTCCACCAGCTTGAACAGTCCGCTGTTGACATGTAGGGTCCATGGATTCATGAGGATGTCTCCATACCCGTACACGTCCATCCGCCCGATACAATTGGAAACGAGACTCGTCAGACCAGGCAACGTGTTTCCAGTCATCAACAGTCCAAGGGCGGTGATGGCGGGCCCAGGCGAGGCGTAAAGCTTTGTGTCGTGCAGTCATCAATGGTACACGAGTGGGCCTTCGGCTCCGAAATCCCATATCAATGATGGTCCGTTGAATAGTTCACACGCTGGCACTTGTTGATGCCCCAGCATTGAAATCTGCGCCAATTTGAGAAAGGGTTGCACGTCTGTCACGTTTAATGATTCTAGTCAGTCGTTGTTTGTCCCATTCGTTCACAATCTTTTTATGTCTGCAGCTATGTCGAAGATTTAATGTTTTACTGGATTCCCGATATTCACGGTACACTCATGAAATGGTCGTACGCGAAAATCCAAATGTTATCGCTACCTCAGAGAACGATACAGGGTAGAGAGCACGCGGTTGATATTGTGGTGCAAGTTTATCACTTAAATCTTGACAACCTGCCATTGAAGCAGCAGTAACCGATCTAGCAACTTTGCCAGACCGAACAACAGAATATATTCGTGACGGCTGGCGTAGCGCAATCTCTGATTGGTTCCATACCTCTGTTATTTGCATATGCACGCCTATACCAGTTTTATTGGCTCTCCAGTGTATATGGTTTAATGATGGTGGTGATCATAAGGTATGCTAGCATAGCAACGAGATGCAAACATTTTTGGTTTGAGAACAACACTGACCATGAATTCTAATTAAAAAGAACTTACAATTTTTATCAATGCCATGTTATAAAAAAAAGTATTACTGAAGTTATGTTAATACTTTTACAGTACGCCCTCCTGTGTTGGTTTTAGTAATATGGAACAGTATGTTAACATGATATTATCACAAATGTAGAAATGCAAGACTTGTAAAAAATTCTGTTTTAAGTGTTTTTTTTAAATTAAAAACTTGAAATTACTAACAGTGTGATTGAATGTTTTGATACAGTGTTGGTTATTGCCTCAGTTGCAACAAGTTAATGCTTCAAATTTTCAAGTTGCAGTGCATGGATAATGAAATATAAATTTTTTTTTGTTTTTTCTGCTCTAGGAATTTAACTCTTTAATTTATCATAGTTGCAATGGGAAACTTAACCTACAAANCACAAATGTAGAAATGCAAGACTTGTAAAAAATTCTGTTTTAAGTGTTTTTTTTAAATTAAAAACTTGAAATTACAAACAGTGTGATTGAATGTTTTGATACAGTGTTGGTTATTGCCTCAGTTGCAACAAGTTAATGCTTCAAATTTTCAAGTTGCAGTGCATGGATAATGAAATATAAATTTTTTTTGTTTTTTCTGCTCTAGGAATTTAACTCTTTAATTTATCATAGTTGCAATGGGAAACTTAACCTACAAANTTTTTTTTGTTTTTTCTGCTCTAGGAATTTAACTCTTTAATTTATCATAGTTGCAATGGGAAACTTAACCTACAAAAAGTTGTTTTGTATAAAGTTGCTATTTATAGGTACTAAACCGAACTCTATAGCAGTACCAGATGTAAATAGGTAAAAAAGAACAAGTCGATATGGAGAAAGCTCAAAGTAAAATTGTGTAAATGTTAATTTTGACACCAGGGTGTCTTGTGCATGGGTGCCTTGTTACTGCGTGTCAGGGGTAAAGTGTGCCTTCCCACCTGCCTTATGTAGCTTAACATGAGGCATTTAGTTATAGCACGATGTGGATGATTTTAAATTAATGTACATGCCTGACTCCTCTTCTTACATCAAAGTTACTAAGAAAATAGAGTTACAAGACAAGTTTTGGTGCTCTGTCATAAACCTAGGTATCAACCTTCTCCTTGGTAATTTGTTTTGTTCTTCATTTTTGCCAAAATGTACACTTTATATTTTATAATGGTTGTGATACCTGATTTGTATTTAGTTCATGTGCTTTCCAGAAGGGGAGGCAGATCAGCAGGAACCTGAAACTGATACTGATTCTGACTCATGCCCAGAGATGCCACCAAAAAATTTATTGGCTAGGAGGAATAGCATATGTGAGGGGGCCAATGCTCCGCACACAGTGGTGCCAGACTTACAGTTGGATGAAGTCAGTGTGAGTATGCAATTCAGGAGCACTATGCTGCTGTTATTATTATATCTTAAAGCTGGCAACTCTGACAATCATTAATTGGCAATTAATAGGCCATGGCCTGTGTTTGTGTATTCATCTTGAATGATTTCAAATATTCACTGAAAACTGAAGTCAGGATGACCAGACCAGGAATTGATTGAAACCAGCGGCTCCCAAATATGAATCCAGTGTATTACCACCTTCCGTGGTTCTGTGCTAGTACAATATTTCCTTCTAGCACTCACAATGGAAAATTTGATTTCAGAAATGCAGCACGAGTATTTTGTGCATTTCCTCAAGTGTGCCCTTTATTCATTCCCAGTTCTATAGTATTTATGGACAAAAAATGTGTAATAATTTTTTTTAGAAGCTAAGCATGTAGTGGCTAATGTTTCACAACTACCAATGCTGAGATGCAGGGGATAAATACATTACGTTCATGATGATCTAAGCTGTTTGGAACAGCACAGGTTAAGGTCTTCAGCATTTCCACATCACACAGATGTATTTACATTTTGTACCCCCATGTGATGGCAGGGTTTTATAATAACACTGCAATCATCCTGTGCTTGTTGTTATGATGCCCTAACAGTCATATAATCCCAAAAATTTGGCATTAAAATCAATTAAAAATTACATTGAACAACCTAGCCTCTTAGCCTACTCCCAATGATGTACATTCATAGTCCACTAGATTAGTTATAGAAGTAGTAGGAAATGAAAGTAGAACCGTGGGAGACTGTGATCCCGTGGAACATGGTGCGCATACAAGAATAGCACTTGTACCATTTAAAAAGTGGCTTGGTGGTCCCTTAGTACTTGCGATATGGGTGTTATGAATGTGCCACAAATGGGATACCTTGCTATTGGGACTTGATTAAGGGGAGGACCCATCTCAACAAGTGGACAATACTTTCTTACTACTCACTGATATCTTCATATAACATCACCATTCGGCTAGTCTACAATTACTATTACACCATAAACTTATCAGCCATGTAGATTTCACAACACTGTGTTATTTAATTCATGTGTCAAGAAGAATGTTTGGAATAAACCTAAAAAGAGATTATTCTTAACTACAGTATTTATATGATCAAAACAAAGATATCAACTGACGACATGATCAAATATCATCATAATTATCTAAACAACAATCGGTTATAAGGAGTACTCATTTTACTCAATAACATTCAATATTCACATCTTCACACCCAATGGGCAACATGCACTTTTGCTGACACTTGGTTTTCATTCATTTATATGTTAGAAATGTATTTACAAAAAAAAAAAAAAACAATTTAAAAATTAGTTATGAAAAAGTTATGATTGAATGAAAGTTTTACGTTTGAAACGCCCGCCAAAACGTGTCTGTCGCGCCTGCTCACTCCGTGACATCACAAGTCATATACAACCTCGGCCTTTGGTTAAATAGAAATTGTTTAAGGTAATGAAAAGAGAAAATTAACAGTCAAGTACACCAAAATCATCTAAATGGTTTATAGTACCGCAGTGTACTAATACATCTCGCAAAACACCTGATAAAATATTTGTTAGTTACAAAAAACGAAACAAACAGGAAGATATGGTTTAACGCAGTTAGACGAGACATTGAAGATGTTTAGCCAAAATCAGATATTTCTGTTTGCGAAGACCATTTTGACGTACGTAATTATATTTAAGGTGTTTATGTTTCCACTATTTAGGTAGTTTTACCACTGATCTTAATATCTACTATTTACATCTGACCTAACCTTCATTACGGTACTATGGTATTGTTTAATACGTACCACAACGCGTTTAGCAATTTNCTATTTACATCTGACCTAACCTTCATTACGGTACTATGGTATTGTTTAATACGTACCACAACGCGTTTAGCAATTTGTATGTGATGTAGATGTGAGCATAAAAAAATATGTTAACGTATTTCATAATAGTAAAGGCATATAAATATGTTTACAAAAAATTTAGCCACACAATGTAAATTTTACATTTTGTAAGTTTATACATTCCAAGTTAGGCCTAACATACAAAATTTGGTATAGATATTTTTTCTTAATTTAATATTACTTCTAACATTCGTTTCAAGAGCACAGCTATCATATTAAGACTGTATTCACATTATATGCCTAAATAATAACATGTCATGATGTTAAGCCATGAAAATTAAACATTAAATTATTTGGGTGGGGCTCAAGAGTCCCTCTTGCAAAAAGTTGGGTTTGTTTTATACAGTATTTTTCAAACATAGCGATTTCTAATAAATTTCAGTTGTTTTGATTTTTCTCTAGTTAGCTTTCACAAGCCTAACAATTGAAGTTAAATAGCAACTTAATTTTTACTTTCAAAAAACTAAAATGCATATTTGTAGAAATGTTTATCAAGGATGATCTTACTTTCATGTTTGCCCATTTCCTTTTTTCTAAGTTACTGAGATGGATGTTACAAAAAATTACGAGACTAGGTCCCCGATGCTGTGTTACTTTTATAATGCTTTCCCTTAAATAAACGGAAAGAAAACAGCTTCTTAAGCTTTTATTACAGATTTTCTTTGCTGTATTTAATCTCATTCCAGGTATTAAGTGTTTCTCAAACTACCATATCTATAATTTCAGCTTATGTGTACAGTTCTTACAGTTTAAAAATAAAGTGCAAACACAGCTATCATGATGTCAGAATAATAAAAGGTATGTTAGGTACATAAAACATAAGAAACAATAAGATAAGCACGTTTTTTAAAAATAACTTTTTAGTTTCTAAACACTATATCTGAGGCCTCAGTATAGTGATTATAAACGAGGTGGAACGGGGAAATACAGGTTTGCCGGCCGGCAGCGCGGCGTTGCCCGCAGCTGCTCGAGAAGTTGAGCGGTGTCTGGTAGTGACTAGCATGCTAGCTTTAGGCCTACTGTGACCATACTGCTAGTTATCTGACATTTCTAAAGTAAAAATTTTTTTTTATGAATACTGAAACGTGGGTGAGAATCCGGAAATATTTGTAACCTTCTTTCTCAACACAACATATCTTTTAATTTCTAAATAATGTAATTAATTTATGACAGACATCAAACATGGCACGCAACAACACAGTATGCTCACCGCAGTCGCCGTCATTACAATTGTGTTATTCTTGTGAATGGTTGTTGTTGTAAACAGTAAATACAAAACATAACCTATTCCATATTTTAATTTCCAACTTTGAATCTTAGCAATTGCAAACATAAACACAGATGATGATCATAATAATACGTAAATCAATAAAACGTACAAACAAATAAGTTTTAACATGTGATGTAGACCTTCAGTCGCTTTGAAGATCACGACTATGGGATATGAAACATTTCCTTACCTTTGTAATTTTACACCTTTTATTTCAGGATACACAAAACTATGGGAATTGAAGTAATCAAGTAGCATATCGGTATCTGCTCGTGGCGGATTGTCCGACTGCGCTTTCACAAAGTTGCCTTCCAATTTAATGCTGCGCGTTTGCAACGTACCGGAGCCGGCCACCGGCACATGACTAGCGACGTCAAACCAATAAGAGAGCATTCCGCATTCACGTGACAGCGGCCGCAAAAGTTACTGTTTTAATACTAAAATAACTTTGTCAAAACTGGTTTTTATGCAAAAAATGGCAAATTTTTATTTTCATACGCATATACAAATGTGTTTGTATCATTTTCAACAATATTTGAGAAATTTACATGTTGCCCATCATAATTCAATTATTTCTCTCTTAATTGATTAACATCAAAGATTCATACTGGCTTGAGCAAAAAAATACGTTAATATCCCTTGAATACATTCTCAATTTAAACTGCGAACACACTAACGTTTAAGGAGACTATATATATATATAACATTTATAAAGCGAAACTTTTTTTTTTATGAATACTGAAACGTGGGTTAGAATCCGGAAATATTTGTAACCTTCTTTCTCAACACAACATATTGTTTAATTTCTAAATAATGTAGTTAATTTATGACATACATCAAGCATGGTGCGCAACAACACAGTTATATATATATATATATATATATATATATATATATATATCAATCAGGTGCTTTAACTCGCCTACCATTCAAAACCTACACATGCCAATAAAATTCACCTTTGGCAGGGGCCAAACACCCATTGCCAATCCATCTGTTACATCACTAAACTCCTGCTCTTGTCAAACCACAGTTCTACCAGTTACCAACAATTTGGACGTACTTGCATTACCATAGTCGCTACGTAAAGTTGACTAAACAAATGTAATTTAAAGTACACAACTATACCATGCTCCAGCAATGGTATAGTTCAGCAATGGCCAGTGTAACTTTAATCTATTGAGCTCCTATGAGCTCCTCCTGGGCTGAAGAACCTCGATGTTGCCTCCTCTACTGCTGGCATTGGATAACACTGACCAAGAGCAGCCCATCTGTGCAGCATATAATTAGTAGGGATGGGTTGATACCACATTTTCTCTGTACTCTATACCAAAACATTCTCACGATACTCAATACCGATACTTTTCTCGATACCAAATTAAAATTGTCATGAACACAAAACAACTTGTCCAAGAAAATTGCTCATTTTACTAGTGTTGTTGACGCACACTGAAACTATATAAAAACCCACATTACACTTGAAACAAATGGTGAACGGCCTGTAATCCAAATGTCCTTAACCAATGATAAATCAACACCATCTCCTTCGATTCTATAGAATCACGTTTCCACAGTGAAAGCTGTAATCAAACTTTGAGGAAAATTATAGCTCAGTGCACACTTATTTTACGATATCACATATTTTTTTAATTTGAGACTTCAAGGAAATTACTGTAATGTTTGTTTACTAAAATGTCTTATAACCTAGAGTGAATTGAGTGACAAGCTCTGCAACTTTCCGTCCATCCAGTCCAGCGCTCGGCGCAAGGTGTGGCTTTGCTTCCTCCCCTTACACACCTGGCGAGAGAGGAAGTGGTTGCCTAGCAACTAGAGCACCATCCTCGTATTCTCTCCTTCTCTCTTGGTCGACGGATGTTGGCTACTCTCGGGTACGCTCGGTTGTAGTTTGTCCCGGCCAGGCACAATGTCAATTCATTCCCTTACACGCCGGATGAGAGGGTAAGTGGTTGCCCAGCAACTAGCATAGCATCCTGGCATTCTCTCTCTTTAGATTGGTGGATGTCAGCTACCCTTGAGTACGCTTGACTGTAGTTCATCACGGCCACGCTCAATGTCATTTCCTCCCCTTACAGGCCTGGTGAGAGGGAAAATGTTGCCTAGCAACTACCATGGCACCCTTCCCACTTTTGTTTCTTCTTGAGGGAGGGGAACTACAACTTATCACGGTACTTCCAGCTTCGGTTGTTCCCTTCCCGTCTGTTCCATGTGTTGTGACGAGGCTGGAGTAAACGACTCGCAGACGGTTTTCCACTGTTCAGTATTTAAAAATTATTGTGCGACTGTTACGTGGTGGCAATAATTATGCGATAAAATACAGTATACATGTACAGTGGATTCTTGATTAATGGTTTTTCAGTGGACCATCAAGAAAAAACGAAGCATGCGGGAAAACGATGGATGCGGACTTGGAATTTAGACCTGAGAAATATTGTACATAACCTCAAAATGCATTTTTATTTAAACCAACAGCCTTTATATATTATTAAAACAACTTATTCAAGTCAATTTTTAATAAAATATTCACTTTAAATTAAAAACTTCAATTTTTGAAATTCAGCAAAATTTAATTTTAATTTATATTAATATTTTAGTTCGGTGTTACTTTGTCGGCCGAGCCATGCTCAATCACTTGGATCAAATTACCACAACTAATTTATTTGTGACAATTTTTGCCAATTATTACTTGCCAAGTCTTTTCCAAACCTTTACAGTTCTAACCAAACACATAGCCGTTAGTTTCTGATAATAATCACGCCCGTCAAAATACTGCCATGGCTCTAACCTCATTCCAAATTCCGTTTATAATAACAAGGCTATAGATAGTTGAATACAGTGTCAGAGATTGTGTGATTCATTCTTATTGTCGCCATCCTATGAATGCAGTAAATATGAAGAAAGAAGAAGAATAGTAGTCTATAGAACACAAAAAACTGTTGCGGAATGTAAACAATACTATCGATAGCACCAGTTGTTGATTATCCGTGTTGTTTTGCATTGACATAGTGTTAAAAAACTAATGATGTGCGCAATCTTTGGTGAATGTACTGATGTTAAATACAGTAAAACATAAATAACTGGAAAAAATCATCGAAAATTCACTGTATTTAATAGCTAAACAATTGTTTAGAATATATTTTGGCTTTTGGGCAGAATATCTGATTGATGGATGCGGGAAATTTATGTTTTAAGTGTCGTAGCATGCTGGTTTTTTTAACATTATTTATATAGGATAGTTGTCGGAACCATCCAAAAAAACTGCTGATACGGGAAAACGGAATAAACAGGATCACAACAACGAGGTTTCACTGTATTATAGACATTCTGTAATTTTGTGCTTGTTGAAAAAATGTACATGGTAAATACCATTAGCACAATGATAAAATTCGATACTTTCGGATATTCTCATGTGATACTCGATACTATAAAGTATCGAGGTATTGCACCATCGAGGATCTCATCCCTAATATTTAGTTCACAGAACTGTCACCCTAACTCGGCCACTCCCTGCTCATGTTGCCTCGCGCTCTCTCGATCATGAGGGCAGAGTTATGCAGCTGTCATACCTCCTCATGGCCCGTGACTCAGAATTATTCATCTACCGCCCTGTGTAAGAGCTCCCATCCTGACTTCACAAGCAAGTTACGGAGCTGTCTGCTTTTACAGTATGCAATAATAATGTAACGTATTTATTTAATATCTGATATCAATTTCATTTATTGCCTTATGTTACAGTAGCTGACAGCAGCATAAAAATTTGTTATAACTATTTATATCGTTGTATGTTTGGTGAATCTCCTCGTCTATTTGGGTGGGAACTAAATCTTTATTGACTATTTTAGCCACTAATCCTATTCTTAATCACATTGATTTGCAATATAACTTTGAAATTAAGTTATGATTTTCCTGTATTAGCCTGTCTGCTTTCTCTATCAAAGAGTTTAATTTTATTGTGTTATCTAGCTCCGTGTGTTCTAGCACTTGCCTAGCTTCTGATAAATCTATTATAGCAGTTTTAAATAATTTCTTGTCTGATGACAAGAGAAGCTTACTCTTCTCGGAATATATAAAACTTTATATTGCCGTAGGCAATTGATTATTTTTTTTTACTCTATGGCGTGACTCAATTTTGCAACATATTATTTCCTATTTTGTCACAAGCACACAAGCTAGGCAAAAGCGTATTGTATAAGCAAGCATGCACTGTAATTTGCTGACAAGCCGTTAGTAAGTTTTTCACTGCACAGCGCTCTATTCATTTGATAGTGCCCCTAATTTCATTCATTACCACAACATGCAAAGCGTACTATGAAGCAAAGTGGTAGAAAGCTCTCTTGCTGCTAGAGGTTGTAAATGAGACATGCTTTCCAGCAATAATTCATGTAAAGCATATTATAAAGCAAGCTAGTAAGCAAGGTAATAGAAAGCTCTCTAGCTGCGAGACTGTGAAAATGAGAGACCTCCACCAAGTTTTGTTATTATTCACTTTGCTACAAGGGGCTGGAACAAACTGGTGCCTGCACCAATGTTACACTTCTGCCTAACTCAGGTTAAGGGTGTACAGATACTAAGCTGCGTTACTCTTAGGGCTATGAGCGTGAACTGAATAAGCATCCAAGTCAGTTAGATCTAGCTTCACTTTATGTCTTTCTTTCTACATGCAAAGTAGATTAGCGTAATACAATAATAGTTAAGAAGCTACAGAAAGGTGCTTTTTAAGAACAGTCTGAATTGAAACTGTTAATTGCCTCTAGCCACTGTGCCCCTTCTCACATTCTCGATGTGTTATGTACTCACCACTGATTTGGTTGTCACTTCACAAATACATTTGTCGCATGAGGGCTCTTGCTGATCATCAATGCCACACTCGCCAGCTCCTGGGTCGCTGGCGCCGGAAGACGAAAGACGCAAGACCTTGACCTCGTGTGTCCGCACATTCTTATTCATGCTGCTGGCCTAGATTTTCCTCCACTGTGGGTCTGGTTGTTTTACTATTACACCGTGCCTCCAATAACACTGCCTTGTTGTTCAGGTCGGGTGCCTCCGCACTGGGATGCCGTAACAATCTGAAAGTCTGGATAGCTAAAGTTGTGGTTAATTTTATTGTAGAATTGTTATATTTTTACTACATAGTAGTTTATTAGAAGTTGTTATGGTTTTAAGATACTAGAGATATGTATTTTATGGTTCATAGTTTTATAAAGATCTTTAACATTTGCACCAAAGGTAGATCTAGTGAAGAAAAAAAAAATCCTATGTACTGTTCTACCAAGAGAGAGTGGTAACACCATGGAGTGGCATTTTGCATTCTGGCCTATATTTGATCCCCAGTCCAGCCATTCTCATTTCAATTTTCCGAGGTTTTCTTGAAGACACTCCAGGCAAACATTGTGGTGGTTCCGTGATTTGGATCATGGCTACTTCCTTTTGTGCTCTAACAAGTCACCTGTTTGGTCTCTAATGACTCTGCTGTCTAGATGATGTTACGGCATCAAAAAAGTGCAAAAACAAAAAATATTGAGATTTCAACCATGTTATATTGTGGCACCTGTCTTTTGAATTGCACATTTAAACTATGCTGATTTTACTCTGTTATATAATTAAAAGTTCACAAATACTCTATGGCAAATGAGAGAAAAAATAATTCATGTCAGCCATACAAAATCCTTAAAAGTAGACAACTTCCCACGTGGGAAAGCTCATTTGAAGTTACCAAAGTTTAATTTTATGGTACATGTATTAAAGCTTGTGTTGTATGTATTTTTAAAAATCAGGAGTTACCAAAAATTGAAGAGGATGGAGGTGAAGCACCAACAGCAGCAGCAGGTCCTGTGGAGGAAAGTTCAGTCAAGCCAGTGGTCACTAAATCACAGCTGCCAGACTTGCTAAATTTGTTGAAGCATTTGAAGCTGTTTACAGCAGAAGGTAATGGCAAACAAACAAAGCTTCAACATGTAATAGCAAAATTAGAAGTTTCTCTGAAAGAAATTGAAGATTTGAAGAAGTGCATTTTGACAAAGGTATAGAACCAATTCCCACCTATTTTTATCTAGAACATTTATATTATTTATATAATTGCATCATGATTTAACAAATACTTCTGAAAGTCCTTAAAATTATCTTTTAGCTGTTTTATATATATATATATATCCTTCACATGCTTGTAAGTATGACCATTGCCATGCAACTTTCACGTAATGTTTACATTCCATGGATCAGAAAATTGTGGTCAACTCTACTACTTGTTATATTTAAAAAAGCAACTATAGTACTTTCAATTTAATTTTATTAATAATAATTTTTGTGTATAAACTCTAGTCAACATTTTACTTTTTACATTTAAGAAATAATGCTGTTAACTCATGTTCTACCCATCTGATGTTTAAAGGAAATAAAGATTTCTGTTTAATACTGTTACTCATGTTCTAAGGAATGAAGAGTTAAAAGGAGTTAAAAGGAAATTAAAATTTTGGTTTTAAAACTGTCAGTTAAGGTGGTCTGGTAGAAATGCCTTAGCAGGATTATTCTCATTTACCATCATTAGCATATGTCATCAGTTTAAATTTTGCCTTAAAATGTGAGCTTTAAACAAATTTTTACATGTATTATGCATAAATATATGGTGCACTTGTAGCTATCACTTAGTATTTAGATCATTGTAATCTTAACTATTATTAAATGACAAACAAAAATTTTAATAACATGATTGTAATCAAGACAGATATTTGCTTGTGAAAGTGTTTTCAAGTTATGTGTGGTTTTATTTTAAGAGAAGTTCACAAAACCTTATTTCTGTGTGGTGCGAGGGTTATTCGGAAAGTAAGGTCCGAATCGCCATAGCTAATTGAATGTCGCGCAAACATTGTAACGCCCATGCGCATGACTCCCGGCATGCCTTTGCTTGTCAAATGACGCCATTTGCATTGGTATTGTTGCAGTGTGCTGTTTACAGTATCAGTTCAAAATGTTTAAAACAATTGATCAGCCCGCCGACTGTGAAATACGGTCAGTCATTCGGTTTTTGACAGCAAGGAACGTTTTAGAAGCGGAAGTTCATCGACAGATAAGTCAAGTGTATGGCCCCAATGCGATGAGTGACAGCAAAGTGCGTAAGTGGGTGAGAGCTTTCAAGGACGGATGGGGAAATGTCCATGATGAACCGCGATCAGGCCAACCATCAGTGATCACAGAAGATTTGGTCAAAGCCGTGGATGAAAAGATTCGTGACGACCGGCGATTCACAATTTCAACTTTAGCATTGGGATTTCTGAATGTGGGTGGAAACACTTCGAACAATATTGTCTCTGAAAATGTGCAATTTCACTAATTGTGTGCACGTTGGGTTCCCAGGCTGTTTACTGAGGAACACCAAATGAAAAGAATGGCTTGTGCTCTTGATTTTTTGGACCGATATCATAAGGAAGGTTATCAATTTTCGGAGAAGATTGTCACAGGGGACCAGACGTGAAAGAAGCAGTTACAGACTGGTTATCCTCACAGGCGGCAGTTGTCTATGACTTAGGCATACAAAAGCATGTAGAACGTTATAAAAAATGTTTAAACAAATATGGAAACTCTGTAGAAAAATAGAGAAACATGTAAGGAATTAAATAAAAAAAGTTTTTTGAATAATCTGTAATGGTTTATGTTTTATACGAAATCAAACCTTACTTTCCGAATAACCCTCGTATTATTTACAGTTGTAGNAATCTGTAATGGTTTATGTTTTATACGAAATCAAACCTTACTTTCCGAATAACCCTCGTATTATTTACAGTTGTAGTTATATTTGCAGATACATTAAAACCTTTTTAAGAAATATCCTATTAGAATGTTTTCCTGCATAATAGCTCTAAAAAGTTGTGCTATATTACCTATATATAATTTTATACTTTAGAATAGTTTCCTGATTGATGAGCTTACATATTCCAGTATTTTTCTGAAATGTCTTAACAGGATTTTACTGTATATTAAAATACTTATTGTTTATGCTAAAATATGTGCAGTAAAGTCAGAGAAATTCTTGAACTATTAAGTGCTCATTGAACTGCTAACCACCTATTCAGCTATATTATACATAATAAATAATTGTACTGATTATAGTTCAATGCATTATAATAGGAAACTTATATTTTGAGACACTTCACTATGTTTTTCTTGTGTTTAAGGAACAGATTGTAGGAAATATGATTAAACATGAGTTCAAGCAGTCTCTGAAACAGTGTCAACAAAACAGCAACAAAATTGTTTCGGAATATATGAAAAATAAAAGTCAAGGAAGCTGTATCGAGAATGCGATAAGCTGTGTTAGTGCAGATGGCAGTAAAAGCTTGGAGAACCCAGGACAGGATGATGGAGAACCCACAAAATCATCTCAACTTTGTAAAAAATGCTTTACAGAAGCCAAAGTCTTGGAAGTAAGATCAGTTGGTGCTGTTAAAAAGTAAGTTGTAGTTTCATAAATTTTATTTATAAATTACAATTTCATAAAGTGATTTTTGAGATTCATGCAATGTAAATCTTGAGTTTAACCACAGAGTAACATAATTTGAAGCACTTNTTCATAAAGTGATTTTTGAGATTCATGCAATGTAAATCTTGAGTTTAACCACAGAGTAACATAATTTGAAGCACTTAGTGGTTTTTAATGTTACATATTTAAAATACAAGGGCAGATCCAGGTATAAAAAAAGCAACTTTACATATTTGGATAAAAAACTGTTAATTTATATTTTACTTAGACATTTTTTTAGGTGTAAAATTGAGCAGCATCAATGTATGGAATGTTTCACTGCAATACTTATTATTAAATATGTTGGTTTTTGTTGGTATAACAATTTTTTTCATTCTGTGATTGTTTTATCATCTTCTGGACGAAGATCCCATTCCATCCGGGCAGCTCTTACGAGATCTGGAAGTGTTTCTGGAGGTTGTTGGCAATTATCAACTGCTGTTTTCAACTTGTCCCAGGCATGGTCAATGTATTCGTGCTCTCTCTGTTGATCACAAAAGAACNTTATTATTAAATATGTTGGTTTTTGTTGGTATAACAATTTTTTTCATTCTGTGATTGTTTTATCATCTTCTGGACAAAGATCCCATTCCATCCGGGCAGCTCTTACGAGATCTGGAAGTGCTTCTAGAGGTTGTTGGCGATTATCAACTGCTGTTTTCAACTTGTCCCAGGCATGGTCAATGTATTCGTGCTCTCTCTGTTGATCACAAAAGAACNATTATCAACTGCTGTTTTCAACTTGTCCCAGGCATGGTCAATGTATTCGTGCTCTCTCTGTTGATCACAAAAGAACTACATAACTCCTACCACCCAAACTGCCATATCTCACAATATTCCAAACTCTTTGTAATGTGTATATTTCTTTCAAAATTTTTACAACATTAAACATTAAAAAAATTAATTACTGAAGCCAAATAAAAAAATTAAAATAGCACACCTCTTGCTGTGAAAACATAACCCCTTTTCATAGTCTTTATGCACAAAGTTATGCAACAATGTTAAAGAATTTGTGGGTGAAATAAATGTGTTTGGATTTACGCCTGTTATGGTGGCTGTCAGTAAAAATTGTCTCAATTTCTCCTCCTTCTCAGCTGATGGTACTGACTACCGGTCCCCACCTTGTCCTGTAGGAATCCATCCCTGTAACACGGTCTTAGCTATTGAATGTACTCTATCCTTTTTTAAAGAAATTGCCTTCAAGAAATATTTCCTTACATACAGGTCTGTTCTTTCCTTTATCTGTTAAATAATATGTGGTACCNAGAAATTGCCTTCAAGAAATATTTCCTTACATACAGGTCTGTTCTTTCCTTTATCTGTTAAATAATATGTGGTACCAAATGCACGTCCTCTCCTTTCCTTTGCTACTCTAAATCCTCTTTGACGCCTTGGTGCTTATGGGGCAATTAAACGAGTAAGAAATATGTCCTGTGCCATTTTTGTATGGTGTTTATAAAACCTGTGTNTGGTGCTTATGGGGCAATTAAACGAGTAAGAAATATGTCCTGTGCCATTTTTGTATGGTGTTTATAAAACCTGTGTCTATTTCAAAGAATATATGTCATAGATATTCTTGAACATTACAGTTCAGCTGAATTATGCTTGCAAAGCAATGCAAAATCTAATCCTAGAGGATCTGCATCACTTTACTTACAAACGATAAGCAACCATTACAAACCTATCAATGCAATGCAACCCAATAAATAGAGACAAATATACTGTACATACCAGTTGGCTCGTTCTACTGCTGTTCCATTTTTGTCTTGCTGTTTGTCGCATGCTTATGTTAATATCTTTAACTGCAGCACATCCTTTGTCCATTTTACACCCACAATACTACAACCATACGACCAACGTGATATGTGTAGGGCCCACAGAGAGCCGTATTACTGTCCGAGCTTCAACCTCACTGGAATGGAAACTAATGACAATGGGCCAATACACCGCCAATGTATTGCATACAATAGTATCGCAAAGCTGCAGTACACAAACAATGGCAAATATTGTGATGTCTAATCAAATCCCAATATATCCACTGTGGTCGGATCACAATCTGATAACTGCACACTGTCAGATCAAAACCAGAGATATCCGTTTTCGTGAATTTAATATGTGGGAAATGGAAATAGATATTTCAAATTGATTTTACTCTTGGAATAGTGTTTCCCATTACCACATTATGGTGTGATCCTTATTTTCATAGCGTGCACGACCATGCTGTGATCAGTGTTTGTTACTTTATGTAATAACTGCAAAATTGGATTTATTATTTTTGTTCCAACGCTCCTCAGATGCTGTCTCCCCCATTTCCAGTTTGTGAAATAGATGACTAATAACTGTTACTATTTTGTTACTTTCAGATTAATAGAGTGATTTTTATGTACCAACCTCTAAACAACAGAACTTATCTTTCCGACTGAGATGATATATGTAGGTTTATGTGATTTGAAAAATTTAGAATGAAATATCACATTGCTTGTTTGCTTCCTTTAGTATTATGGATTGTGGAACATCCACATCCAATTATCAAATGACTGAACTCAAGATGCAACTGGAAAAAGAACTAAAACTCAAACAAGAATTGGAAAAAGAGATTGCTTCTGATAAAGACAAAATTAAAGAACTTGAAGAAAAGTATGAAAAGCAGGAGGAACAGGTAACAAGTTCAGTGATATGTACATCAGTGTTGTGAAACTTTTGTTTGCTTTTGTATTGAAAGAGCCAGACAACCTAATTACTCTTGTTTGCTACAAATAAAGAAATGAAAAATAAAAATAAAATATTTGGAAAATTGTTGGTAGTTTAACATTAAAAAGTTTTATTACTTGCTCAAATATTTTTAATAATTGCAAATTCAGTTAAATGTGGACAGAAAATTTATTGTATGGCTATGTTACAATGTTATAAGTTTGAGTATATTTAATGTGCACCAAGCTACTACCATTTTTAATTTTTATCCCAATTTCTGAAGGGGAACTGAGGCTTAGGAGATTGCTTTCCTCTCTCTCTCTCTCTGTTTTTTCTCTCTTTTTCTCTCTTTATCTTTCTCTCTCTCTATATATACTGTATATATTAAATATATATATTCTATATATATATATAGATTCTCTATATATATGTGTGTGTGTCTATATATATATATATAAGAATCCGTTAACAGAATTTCCTCAAACTGTCTCATCCTCTAATGCCTAATAAGGACATTCAACTTTTATAGTTTTCGGCCATGGCATATGCTTATTTCCAAAATGGTGTCCACTTTTAAATTTAGTTTGCCATTTCATACCTCAGGAACCATTCAACCAATTTAAACCAAATTTTATATTTTTACAGTATACCATGTAAATATTTAATTTAGAGAGGTATATTGACATTAGTCCATGATTTTGGAAGATACTACTATATGACAAAATAAAACTTTTACAATATGTCTCAGAAACTATTCCATAGATTACTGCAAAAATTTGCAGATAACTAATACACTGCCAGGCAATGAAACTGGTGCACACAGAAGAATGCATCAGATGGTACTGAAACTTTTTAGATGTAGTTATACAAATGTTAATACACATGATCACACAAACAGAATAGCAGAACAATTGTATATGTATCTGTGGTATGTTATCTGGTCATCTTCAAAAATGTGTCCCACTCCTTCGCACTGTGATGCATGCTGCAGCACGGACTGGCATGGAGTCCAGCAGATGCAGAATGTTGTCCTGAAGCAGGCAGGCCCACAATTGTCGGACGGTGTGTTCCAATTCCGGGATACTGTGGCATGGGGCTAGGTGACATTTCAAATGGTTTTGACATGCCTGATTGGGGGCAGAGGAGCGGGCGGCCATAGTAGTGTTTGGACATGGTGGATGCAGTTCATGTGCGATCAGGCGTTATCCTGCTGGAATATCCCACTTGGAATCCCGGTCAGAAATGCGAGCATATGGGGTCATAGGATTTCATCCACTTACCGCTGGGCCATCAATGTTCCACGTAACATGACAGAGAGTGGATCTGTTATCATAGGCTATGGCTCCCCAGACCATAATGCTCGCCATGGGGAAAGTATGCTGCTCAATAGCAAGGTTGGGATTGTGGCATTCACCAGGGGCCCTCGACGCTTTGGTACAATAATTATCAGTCCCCATCATGAAGTGGCACACATTAATAAACACCACATATCGCCAGTCTGTGACGTTCCAAATTGGTCTTGGCCTGGTATCACTGCAAACAGAGCCACTGCTGTTGCAGAGTTAATGACAGCACACGTAACGGGCGCTGGGATCGCAGATTTGCCTCTGCAAGGCATCAAGGAATGTTCTGTGACCACACAGGAGCCCCAACACTAACCAGTACCATGAACCAGGTCCCCGTGTGATCTCTCTGCACCTGGTGTATGATCTGTCGATTCTCTCAACCAGTAGTTGACCTTTGCCATCCTGAGCCGGTCCTCCATGCGTTGATGCCTTCATGTATCCACTGCTTCCAACAGCAAGGGACAGTATGGTCTGAACAATCCACATGGTAGGCTATACTGTGTTACAACCACCCTACAGTTTTCAGCCCGATTACGAGTCCTCTTTTGAAGTCCATCAGTTCCATAAAGTGATGTCTCNTTACAACCACCCTACAGTTTTCAGCCCGATTACGAGTCCTCTTTTGAAGTCCATCAGTTCCATAAAGTGATGTCTCTGGCATTCTTCTTCACTCTGTATGTTTGCTTGGCATCGTCTCGCATAAGTGCGGCTTCAACTACATGCCAGTGTCTACGACCGTTGGTCAGTGTTTCAAGCACCACTGATGTTTGTGCTATCAAATGCAAATGCACCAGCATGGGATCATGTGCATACCAGCCCATACTATCTCTATTGACATTGTTTTGTGGTTGTCAAATGGTTTATTCATTGCCTGGCAGTGCACTATGGTAGGCTGTGTTAACATATGCAATTTTAATGTATGAGGCACTTATTTTCAACNTTCATTGCCTGGCAGTGCACTATGGTAGGCTGTGTTAACATATGCAATTTTAATGTATGAGGCACTTATTTTCAACATGGTGGCTGTACAACTATTTTATCTTAATTTTGTCTGTATACCATACAATTTGACCAATTTCTACCAAACTTGTATCATATCTCAGGATTCAAACAATTTCCACCAGATTTGGCTAACAAGAAGTACTATGGTATACCATGTAAGCTTATATTTTTTAAAATGATGAAACACGCCTGTTCCTTTTATCCAAAGAGTAGGGCCTACTTAATCAAATTTCAAATTTACTCACATGCATATGTAAATAGTGTAGGTTAATTAGTTAATATCTTGTTAATATTTTTTGAAGTTTTGTAGCAATTTTGCAGTTTAGGGGAAGCAAAAAAACTGTTGCGTTTTATATTATTAAAATATCATTCTATTTTCAACTTTTAAAATGGAGTATGGTACAAAATTAATGAAGGGAACGAAAACAAATAGGCACTATGATATCATAAAATCGGGAAAGCCTGCAGAGATATATAAAGTACTACTAGAACTGNAACGAAAACAAATAGGCACTATGATATCATAAAATCGGGAAAGCCTGCAGAGATATATAAAGTACTACTAGAACTCTGGCACTTCTTCTAGGCTACTAAATGTTTAAAATCTGGTATCTTATTAGTTTCAAACTACTCTTGTTATGTTTTTNCTGGCACTTCTTCTAGGCTACTAAATGTTTAAAATCTGGTATCTTATTAGTTTCAAACTACTCTTGTTATGTTTTTTAAATGTTTGTATGTAAGCTGACTTCTTACTTTGGATTTGCTCAACTTTAGGAAAAAGAAAACTTGTTATCAAATGTAGTTTTCGAAATTCATCAGACTCCCTCACTGTTCTATTTCCTGTTGTAGACGTATAACCTCACAATAGCTATACTGCACAACATTTTTACGTTTAATTTACAAACAAAATGAACACAAGTTACATTCCACTGTATCCAAAAAATAGCTGGCGCCGCACAAATATGAGCCAGGGGCAACATGCGGCCTGCAGGCTACAAGTTTTGACTTGTCTGGTGTAGTTGAATTAGAATTAGACTTACAAACTTGTTGGACTTTCTTCATTGCCAAAGCAAAATACAAGAAAAGCAGTAGAAATCAAAACATAAAAAATGCAATATAAACACAAAACTTCTGTGTTTCCATTTTTTATATTTTTTTAATAATATGGATTTTGGGATTTGTATTTAATATTGACAATTGTATTATTTGTACCTATATATATATATAATTTTTTGTTGGTGATAGAGGGATCTTGTTGAACTTGTGCAGATTGTGTTGTTTTTTGTGTGCTTCTTTATATTGATGGTATTTATATTTGTCTTCTTTGTCTGTGTGGTGGTTTTTACAGCTGAATCCTTTGTCTTGATTTTCAATATTTTGCTTAATTTTTTTGTAATCTTTTGTGTTCCCATTTTCTGGTTTATTTGTAATGCTCTTGGTTCTGGTATATTTTATTTGATAAATTCATATATATTCTTTACTGTGATATAAAATGTTTTCCTGCTTGCTCTTCTGGGTTCTCATCATTATGTTTGTGTTGTCTATTTTGCAAGTTTTGAAAATTTTTGGTTCCGTGAATGTGTACAAGTTGAATTTTTTTGCATAATTAGTTCATTTGATTTTTGGTGAAATTTTGTATTTAGTTTTTGTGTATATATTGCATTTTTTTGTATGTTCTTGTTGCTTTTTTCCTAATATGTTTTGGCAATTTAGAAGTCCAAAGTATGTCCGACTTGAAGGCCATTTTTTTAGCCTACTTTCTTAGAAAGATTGACTAATGCAGTCATGCAATGTTTTAAACATATGACTGTATATATTTAAAATATAGTTCATTCGCGGTTACTTCCAACTTTTCTGATGCCCTGCTAAAGTTCTACTTCCAGAATATTCCTAACATAGCTTAGAAAGTTACACTAGAGAGCCACCACACCATATTCANCTGCTAAAGTTCTACTTCCAGAATATTCCTAACATAGCTTAGAAAGTTACACTAGAGAGCCACCACACCATATTCATGTGCAATTTTACCCTAGTTCTCAAACAAGCCATAAGTTTCCAGATCTAAACACAAACCTAACAACCATTTGGCGAATTATTCCTTCAATTAAATGCTTTCAGTGCTTCCAGTTCTGCTGACATTTTTATAAGTTAACAATCACTGCAATATTTGTACAGAAAAATCTTTATATTGACATAAGAGGGTGTAGGAACGTAGGACCAAATAATTGTGGAGGCNTGCAATATTTGTACAGAAAAATCTTTATATTGACATAAGAGGGTGTAGGAACGTAGGACCAAATAATTGTGGAGGCCAACTGTTCTTCATATAGCTTTCATTTAAGTTTTCAAATAATTAAAATAATAAATCTTCAGGGGGGGTAGCTAACTACCTACATAAAATAAAATATGAAATGTTTGGTTCATAGTTTAATTTAATAGTAACAATAACTACCAAACATGTTTACAGTTCTAAAAATGTCTCTGTTTACATAGTGAATGATATGCCAAGTTAATCAAAGAGGGAAGATAGTCACGGTCGGGAATTCAACAAAAAATATAAACTCAAAGTAGAATGGTCAAGCTGCCATGTAGTAAATAAACAATCTTTAGCAATAAATACTTGAATTTATACTGAGAGATTCATTTAGACTAGCATACAGTTCCCAATTAACAAAACCTGGAGTCAGAACATAATTAGTGCAGTACAGCAATGAGTAAGGGACAAAACTTAAAGAACACTACTCATAACTACTGGTTGTGCTGGTCCCAGAATGTCTACCAATTAATTCTACCTACATAATAGAAAAGTAAAAGTTACTTATCTACATGGTAATATACATCTCTCTGCCATCTGCCTTGAACAAATTTGTCCTCTTGCTGCCATCTTCTCAATGGAAGAGCTGTCAAGATCAAGAGCAAAGACAAAAAAGAGAACCTTGATCACTCAAAATTAAGTATTTATAAGCTTGCACACACCAGACCATCTGTGACGCGTTTTACCCACAGCAAAGACCCTACCCGCAACAATTAGCATGAAGAGCAGTGCTGACTGTGTTCACAAGAAGAATGACAGACAGTTTCTATAGATTGCAGCCAGCTACTGAACTAAAGAGTGTGGTCTCTTCGCATGTCAACAGATCCTGACAAAAGAATCACCTAAATTTAAGGCTACACCAGCCATGCCCAACTTTGTGCATCAATATAAAAAACCATAAATAAATATTTATATCCAAAAAATTGCTGTAACAGGTTTGCCTATCCTGCAGTGATTTGTGTCCCTACAAATTAACTAATAAACAAAGAAAACTGCTTTACAAAATAATTTTTTTTAAATTACAATAACTTATAGTATTTACTTCCAGGGGAACACAAATTACCACATCCTTACTCCGATGTAGATACTATTTTTAAATTAATATTTTTCATATGTGATACATTAAAACAATTTGTTAAGTTTTTGTTGCAGTTTTACATGGAAGAACAAATTTTCAAAAGTTTAATTAGTCCTCATTAACAAATTACATTCACTGATCATTTTTAGGGTGTGCATATGTGGGTTTTAATAAAATGGAGAAATCTTAGCTTCACTGAAGAATAAATCACTGGTTAGACTTGAACATGGAAGCTCTGAAGTGAGCTGACATTGTCGAGGCAGCGCCCTCAAGCTGACAGGTTTGGTCAACGATTCACCTTCCGTTGCCCCCAGAACAGCAGTCGCAGCTCCCAGCTGTCACCAGTTGAGCCATGCCAGGACACCTCTCAGCCATACTCCAGTTTACATACGGCATAACTAGGCAGTATCAACAAAACATACAGTCACTGTGATTAAAGCAACGGCGTATGTTCAAAATATTTCACTTAATCATTCACCCCATTGCAAGAATCTTACAAACTACTCATACAGGTCACTCACCTAGATGACACGAAAAAATTTTTCCTTACAACACAATTTACAGCCATTTTCGTTTGATGGTGAAAGGATAAGGAAAGATCCACTGTACCAAATCAAATAAGTAATTAATCTTTTCACGTGCTCATTACTCCATAAATTATTTGATATTTATAGGAAATACCCTACACAAAAACAAAAATAAAATTAGTTGCATGTAACTTAACCTTAATCCAAAAGGGTTTCTATCTAGGATGATGAAACACAAAACATAAAGGAAAAACATCAGGATGGGAAAGGATGTGCTGTCCTTACGCACATACATTACGCATTGCACTGGAGTATGACAGTCCTGACATCACACTCCACAGTGGCACTTGTCCAGTTCATCCCTCTAGTGCTCCCTTTGCCAGCTGGCCAGTAGGGTAAGAGAGTCAAGGGGACCATTCTCCAATGACTCCAGACCTCCATGAGGCTCACACTCAACTGCTCACAAGGTCGTGAGGTGCGACCACCTAGAGCAGCAAGGAGTGTCTGCCATATTCTTCAGTCAAACGGGCAAGTAGGTAGCCAACGGTCCAGCTCGACTCCACCGGCTGCAGATGGCAGGACAGGGGAAAGTGGATCCCAAATTCTCGCTCCTGTAGAAGCCAGGAGTCGAGCCCCTTTGAAATCTTTCAGACTACAGGCATGCCCAATGCCTCCAGGGTCCATCACAGCAAGATCGGTGCAATGCTTCCCACTGGGTGAAACGGAACTGTAGCCCACCCATACATGGAAGTCCTTTCCACATGCTCACTTCCCCAAGAGTCCTCGTACTACACCAGTTTGCACACAGCCTGAGTCATCTTGCATGCACTTCACCGAGAAAGTCTCTATCTCTCTCTCTCCACTATCTTTCTACGAGGCACAACTAGTACAAGAAGTCCATTCAATGCTCAATTGGAACAAGGGATAGGGGAGGAAGGGCCGTGCTTCCTAACCACCCTATCAAAGTCATACCATAAACAGCTATAAAAACTTAATTATATTTTTAAAAAATCCCCAAAACTTATCAATGAAACCAGCTCTCATTAACACCAACCCTAAATATAAGCTATCTATTTGGTACAGGTTTCTTACCACCCACCACCAAACCACTATTTTTTATTTGACTGTTTGTAACACATTTCAAATATTGTTTATATTTACTCACAATAACTATGGTATTCTGGGAAGAGGCTGAACACAAAGAAAGACCAATGCCAGGTCTTTCAAAGGAAAAATAAACAAAAAAATTTTTTGCTGCCCATCACAGCTCCAACCACCACTCCCTTGTGAAAACACGTGGGTGCACCAGTAGGGCTCCAATGACACAACAGCACCTGTGCCCAACAGCTTCCCTGGCTGTCCACAAAGTTTACTTCATCCCTCTCTCAGAGGGCTTACAAACTAAAAGAGAAATAATCTACTAAAATCTAAGTTGTGGGCAAAGACCAAACACAACCACGCTACTGTGTCCCTAACTATGGTGCAGTATACCATAAAACTCGTGCCATACTAGTTTCAACATGGTAAACGTTCACGTGTTTTCACAACATTGTCAACTGTAACTACACAGCACATAACTATACTTCCTTAACTCATGCTACAAATAAAATCAACCAATTAACAGACGCTTTTGTGTTGCCATATTTTTTCTCTGGGTACCTCAAAATTAAAAACCACTCTTATGTTTCACCAAAAACCTATCATGTCTGCAAGTTTATCATTACATTCACCAATAAATTTAACGTACACCTACTGAATTAACTGGTTTTATTTATAATTCTTTGACTTCATAACACTCCATACCACATGTGTGTTTTTTTACACATAAACGACAAAGATACCATAACATTCTGACAGACACGGGTGATTCATGATCTGTTCGTTCTCCTATCCCCATAAATACAAAGCTTCCTCCGTAGGCCTCGAACCTACGACCTCTGCCAGGCGCGACCCTAACTCTAGGGGTCCTCCCATCATCCACAATACCCAAGAAGGAGTCACATCCCCCTTGTCATCAATCACCTTCTCTCTTGGGGTGATAACCATTTAATGCGGGGCTCGCCTCTCCTCCCTTACGAACCCATGGACAGGAGTGAACAAAACAGAATTCACATCATAAGTACCAGCACAGATTACACATGAGCTGTCAGCTGACCCAGTGATGCACACTATCGTGTTGCCTTTAGACTGCGCCTGTCACTGCCGTCAATTTACAGCGTCTGCACGAGCTCACTTTGCCTCCACACATGCTTATCCTCTCATCACGACACGTTCACATTGCTTTTTTTTTTTTTTGGCACAAAACATTTCTTGTTCCTTTCACGTTCAGCAAAGATAGAATTCAGACTAGTTCTAAAGTACAACTTGCATTTAATAAACGTTATGTAAACCACCATTTAAACTATGGCATGTTTTTAGTTACAATCAATAAACAACTCATCATCTAGGATTGGCTAAAAGTTAATAACTGGCATAAACTATTAATAATCACTTAAATATTAATTACCTAACAACAAACAAATTCCGATAAAGAGGGGAAAAAAACACCTAAACATTTCTAACACATTAACCATATGTGGCGTGCAGACAGCCGTACTGGTTGCCTACCTGGCAGGCAGTAACACTTCTCTGTGAAATCAAACATGTAATTTTTACTCAAAAATGGCAGAAGCTAGACAATTTTTGCAAAAGACATTTATTTTGCTAATTTTGCCAGCATTTCATAATTTGTGTTAAAAAATAGGGAATATTTCCTGTACCATACTTTTTTTTTTTTTTTTAGAAATAAGGGTAGAAACACCCCCTTTCAACATAATTGGTGGGGGGGGTTACATATACATGGCATTCACTTTATTAATTATTATTATTTAAATAATTAGTAACCATTACTTTGTTTCTGTCCTGCAAGCAGTTTCCTAATTTGTGACAAATGATAATTTTTTCTCAAACTCTGGAAGAATCTACTACTGCTCTTGCTATTTAACCTGGACCATGGGTTGCCTATCTCAATCTTTCTATTTCCACCTCAGGAATAACTTATCAAAATTTGTATGTTTTAGATACACATTGTATAATATGAAATCAATTTCACTACATTTAGTGAAACTAATATTCTTTCTTTCATTGTATACTTAGAATTATATTAATACACCTACATGGGGCCTCAATTGTGTAGTGGTTAGACTACTTGCTTCCCACCTAGGCAAACCGAGTTCGATTCCCGGTGAGGTCGCTCTCGGATTTTTGCATGTGGAATCGTGCTGTAAGATGCCGTTGGCCAACTGGTTTTCTCTGGGATAACCTGTTTCCCTCACCCCATCATTCTGGCACTGCTCCGTAGCCACCTTGCTTCACCCTCATAAGCTCTCAAGATCTTGATCTTAAGAGCCACCCAAATCTCTTCATTCGCTCACACTCATTAATACACTTACCATATAAAAGAGCTGTTAGATAATTTGGAATGGCCTGAAATCTCAGATAAGACTGGACTAAGAGCTCAACATTTAGATTCTGCACCATTTAATCTGTTATGTTATTCACAAAAGAATACGACATGACATATAAATGTAGCTCAAATTTTTACAGATTACGCAATTAATTTTGACAAGAGTTTATTTATAATTTATTACAGCTATACATAGTAAATAATTAATTTGTCTTTGCTTTCTAATCTTTGACAGTGGGGCTGCCCTGTTATTGGTTGTAGATGTGTGGTAAGTATTGGTAAAATGTCTGAGCCCTATTTTCAATAATATTCTGTTTCAATAAACTATCCATGAGACTTAGACATAGATGTAATTAATTTTTTTTTATGAAAAACCTGCATAATGTATCTACCGTGAGAGACAGTCAGTAACGTGGGTGAGAAGATTCTGTCTCTAATTGTAGCCACTTGTCCCCACCCAAGGGACAGCCCTTTCATTCCACTCAACCCAAAAAAAAGTTAGGTCTGATGAAATGGGTTGGAGCAGTTACAGAATGGTGACAGGGGAGTAAATGGGAGTAATCTTAGGAAGCTCCATTTCCCCTTTCCCCCCTCTACTTTATGGCATTGTCCACCACTCGTACATGAGAAAGTTCATCTGGAAAATTCTTGTTCACCATGGCCTGGGATCAAAACAAGGACCTCTGCTTTGAGAGGGTACTAGCGACTAACCATAGTTCTTACCATGGGACCTGCTTTTTATATAGTATTTATATTTTTAATTACCTATGTTTGTGTGTAGTCGTGTAATATACACATTTTTTTCATATCTTCTGAGCTGTAGCTTGTGTAAATTGCTGGCAGGCTTGTTAAACCTTACTAAATCATTTCAGATTGCTGAAAACAATCGTCTGGACCAGTTACAATGGATTAAAGACGAGGAAGTTAGATTGATGAACATTCAGAAATCAGTATTGCATTTACAAGAGGAAATGTTGAAGAAGCAAAGCTATTTGGAGAAGAGGGAAGCTTTCTTGAAGGAAAAACATTTCCAGGATAAAGGAAAATCCAAGGTATTATTTGTCTCTCTGCTGTCGCAATGGACTTACTACTAATGAATTAATCTATTTTAGACTCTGCCTTTTAATATAACTAGGCACATTCTTAATCTTATTTTTATTTTGCAAATTGTTGGGTGTGTCCAATTCTTTTATATTTATGGATAGAAACTCATTATTTGAGTCCAAATTTTATTAAGTGTTGCAGAATTGAGAGACTTAGATGATTTTGTTGATATTTGCATTCATTCATAAAAATGTTGTTGGTGTCGCATACGTTGTGTAACAGACTAAATAATTGGTTTTCACCTATGGGTCTGCCATAAAATTATTTAGAATATTGTTGGAAATACATAACGTGAATAAACATTTAGTTTAGCTGCTGGTGCATTGTGTGAAACATGAAGGTACTATTATATAGTCAAAATTTTTCTACTTCATTTTATTTTCTATACATCTTTGATGTGCGGTATAAAGGGCATAGTTTCTATTTCAATTACATATGTATAATGCTCTTTATACCATCCGCTAAAGATGTGTTCTGTAGTTTAAGTTTCTGTGACCTGCTTGAATTCTCTGAAGCCGTTTGAAAAATTGCTACTTGAAGATTATTTTTAAGTATCTCAGAGATATTTATAGGNTGCTTGAATTCTCTGAAGCCGTTTGAAAAATTGCTACTTGAAGATTATTTTTAAGTATCTCAGAGATATTTATAGGAACTTAAACACAGGTAAAAGTTATCAATTGTAATTTTTAAATAGCGTACTGGTTAAAATTTTTTTTAAATATGGAATACATATATATTTTTAGCAAATCAGCATGTTTACATTAGAGAATATCACCTGTTCATGGTAAAGTANAAATATGGAATACATATATATTTTTAGCAAATCAGCATGTTTACATTAGAGAATATCACCTGTTCATGGTAAAGTAAGCATTTTTAAGGCCCTAGTTACTTTTTTCCTGTCTGCCATTTTTTATCATTGCACCATTTTTTAAAATAAATATTGTCATGTGAGTAATAATAATAAACACAGTGTGCATATTTCACAGGATTCGAAAGTAAACATCTAAGACTACAATAAATATATTTATTGACTATTATTCCAAATGAGAGTGCTTCAAAACGTGCTCACTTTACCGTGAATAGCCAATATAAATTGAAAAAATAAGTTTGTATGTACACCAAATTTAGCTTTGTTACTGCCCATTTTTTNCCGTGAATAGCCAATATAAATTGAAAAAATAAGTTTGTATGTACACCAAATTTAGCTTTGTTACTGCCCATTTTTTATTGGTGTTTGGTTTTCCAGTTTTCTCAGTTGGCAATGAATTGTTGGCCATGATGATATGATTATTTGTGGTTGACCAGGGTGCTTTTTCATAAGTCACCTGGCTAGGTACATGGAGTTGCTGTGTGGTCCCCAGATGGCCAGGCCTGCCTCTGTGGGCCTTAAGAAGTAGGCTTCATCTTCCCATACAGGACACAGGTTGATTTCCTCTCACATAGGATGAGCTTNTCTGTGGGCCTTAAGAAGTAGGCTTCATCTTCCCATACAGGACACAGGTTGATTTCCTCTCACATAGGATGAGCTTGTTGTAGAGGATCCTCTGATTGGGCTAGTATCCTGGTGCTCGGCTGGCTGGAGTTGTCATTACCTTGTCCTCAAAGACAGTATCAGAGTAATGCATGCTCTCACGAGGATCAGTCGGACTGGCGTGGAGTCTCCGGTGCTCTTTCTCAAGTGTCTACCGCACCTTATATGCCACCTCACATTATTGTAGGATAAAGGTGGCATAATTGATGCACAGTGCGATCTGACCTACCAGATTACTCAGGTGGGTAGGGAATAGGGAGCAGTACTTGTGGAGCAAGACAATCATATCAACCTTTGCCTGGTCAGATGTGAGTATCAACATCACGACTCCAACTTGTCAATTCAGGATGTCATCCACCCCTGCCTTCCAGACCAGAAACTTTCCTCATCTCAAGAAGTCACATAAATTAGACACTGAACAAGACCAGCTTGGTCCATTGGTCACTATGGAGCTGGTTACCCTGGCACTTGACGACTGTGCAATTCCTGTGCAAGGTCGTACGGTAGCAAGGTTTCAGTTTGTGTCAGGTAAGGCACACCCGGTGGTGAGCAGAGCATTTATTGGGGTGGAGTTTGCAATAGCTGGTGCTTGGCTTTAATTGGTCCCTTGGGAAGGGTTGGACGAAGAGAGGCCTCTTGAAGTTTGGGGTGAGTGCAGTCGCAGGCTCACCTTTGCCGGGTCTCACCTGGGGTTGGCTGGTCGACGCCGTCTGCTGGTTCAAGGCTGTGGTTCGCATCGGGGCAGCAGGCGGTACGGGTGCTGAGTTGCGGTTCCTTGGTGACTGCTGGACTTGGGCAGCTGGGTAGGAGGTGAGCAGTGTCTGGCAACTGGAGATACGGTGCTGATGGCTTGCGGGGTACGTCTGGGTGATCCCTAGCAGCACTGGCAGACCCAGTCGTATGCAGAGTACTATGGTATGAGCTTCTCCTGGCGTCTGGATGAGGGGACCAAAGAGTCCTAGGGGGTGGACTGCGAAGCGAGGTCTCGTCAGCTGTCTGGCGGCTTGAGCTTGCTCTTGGGGGTAGTGAACTTTAAGGCTGAGTCTGGTTGGTTGCCAAGTGGTTGACTAGCATAGAGGACGGCAGCTGCCTTGCTGTCGCTTCACTGCATACTCCTGTGGGTGAATGGCATAGACGGGTAGGTGCTACAATTCACCTCCCCAAGGGTGAGGCAGGCAATAATTCCCTAGCTATTATTATGTGCCCTGAGGTGGTTAGGTGACTCTTTGTCAGGCTTGTCATTCCATCCGACGGATCTGTACGCAGTGGATGGAGTGGGTTAACTGACTCAGGTGTCCTAACCGCTTTGTTGTGTAGTCTTTCTAGTAGGGGGCTCTACCGTACACTATGCACCAGGTACCTCTCATTACCCTGTCCGCAGTATGGGTGGCCTATGAATGTGTGTGTGTGTTCGACATGCGAACTGTCCTCGGTTATGGCCCATGGTCCTACTCTAGATTCGGAAAGGTTATCAAATACCACTGTCTCGTGCTGCTCCTTTGAGGGGTGATGCTTACCGGGGCTAGTGAAAAGGTTACAAAGTTCAACCTAGAAACCATACACAGGCTTAGAACATAAGGTGTTTATTCTTGCAAGGATAGACATGGTGGCCCATACTATCTCCTGGATTTGTCAATCTCTCAACAACCTACAGAAGTTACGGTTTAAGACAGGTGTAGGGGCCTGTTGGAATAAAAGAGCAATGAAACTGACTGACTTTTCAAACAAAGCCAACTAAAGTCAAATGGGAGACACACTGTAAGTCCTGAAGGGACTCGAGTACCACTTAGCTGTGTAAGTTAAGTTTATGGTAGGTTGATGTCAATGGTCAAGGGGTTGGTAGACTCTTCATGCTGGAGTTGGTGGCTAGAACTGCTGGGGTCCTACACGGGTTGCTGGTTGCTGAATCTGGGCACTGGAAGGTGGTTGATTACTTCACAAGTGGTGGCTCCTCAAGAGGAGGGTAGGCAGATAGTTTCAGCACAAGTTGTGCTGAGGCGAGCTGCACCTGGGGGTGCACGGCCTTACAAACACCTGACCAGGGATGCTTTGGGCACAGCCTCTCTCTACCTTGCTGGCATGGCCTGGCTGTGTTCATGTCCGGGGATTGCAAAAGGCTGGGGGTAGTTTTCCTTGTATTGCAGGTGAGTATCTGGTGCTCACTTAGGGGCAACTCACTTACGTTGCTGATTTTCTTATTCCTTCTCTTGGGTAATTATTATGCGTGCTTACTTAGGCTGATTAGTATTGGGCGCTCATTTCAGTCTTCCCTCGTTTCTTACGTCCTGGGAATCGGGGAGTGAGCGGTATCATGGTTCACCTCTCTCTTTGGTACATGATGTCGCACGTAATGATGCAAAGTCTGAAAAAAATACTATCGCCCTTATGTGTCACCCATCAACTCTTCATAATTGACCAAGAACCACTAGATCAAACAGTGGATGACTGTGGATCAACCAGCCTTCTTCAGTGTCCTCGAGTGGAGCCCAGGTTCTCCTTCCTCAAAGCACCAAGTAGTGGATGGTCCCCTGATCTCATTGTGGCTTCTCATGCCTCAATACTTAGATGGGTGAGAATGCTGTTAAGTGACATAGGTATTGTACCTTCTGGATTTAATTTGCCACAGATTAATATGTCACCCAACACTACCTCACAGTACTATTCTGGAAATGGCCTCTATCTCTGTCACCTGCTTACTCTGTCAGATAATTACACCTTACTTCCTGGGATTGCACCCAGCATGTGAGACTCTGAACTGAGTCATCACAAACTTTAAAGAGCCTTAAAAAAATATACTAACTGGGATACATTAAAGACAAGCAGGTAGCTCTGGACTTCAACCAAAGCTGGAAGAAATTCACAAAGACTTGAGCGTACATGCTCATCTTAATGCTCTGGCAGAGGGTTCAGAGTAGGGGGATTAAATAGGAGAGGTGGAGAGATGTCCAGCAGCTGTGGGAATTCCCATAACTTCTTTCTGCCCTCCAGGATTCACTAGACACTTCAACCCTTCACACCTTCCTCTTCTGGGCAAAAATATGTTCATTGGNCTTTCTGCCCTCCAGGATTCACTAGACACTTCAACCCTTCACACCTTCCTCTTCTGGGCAAAAATATGTTCATTGAAAGTATACTAAATTTTGTTGCTAATCATGCTGGACAATTACCCAGAGCAATTTCTTTCTGAGTTTAGGTTTCATTTCTGCCCAAGCTAAATCTAAATTTAATTTTGTAAAATCATTTGCAATAAGTATATTTCGACTAAAGCTATCATTGATGCAATAACTTGCTTGGCTTCATTATGCAATTACAAAGCACATACAAAACTTTTTGTGCTCAGTACATGTCACCCTCAGACAAGGTCAGTGACTCATAGTGCTGTCAAATATGTAACCAAGTGATAGATGTCCAAGGTTTTAAATTTAACTTCCACACCAGATGTATTTTATGTTAANCTTTCTGCCCTCCAGGATTCACTAGACACTTCAACCCTTCACACCTTCCTCTTCTGGGCAAAAATATGTTCATTGGAAGTATACTAAATTTTGTTGCTAATCATGCTGGACAATTACCCAGAGTTTAGGTTTCATTTCTGCCCAAGCTAAATCTAAATTTAATTTTGTAAAATCATTTGCAATAAGTATATTTCGACTAAAGCTATCATTGATGCAATAACTTGCTTGGCTTCATTATGCAATTACAAAGCACATACAAAACTTTTTGCGCTCAGTACATGTCACCCTCAGACAAGGTCAGTGACTCATAGTACTGTCAAATATGTAACCAAGTGATAGATGTCCAAGGTTTTAAATTTAACTTCCACACCAGATGTATTTTATGTTAANCTGTCAAATATGTAACCAAGTGATAGATGTCCAAGGTTTTAAATTTAACTTCCACACCAGATGTATTTTATGTTAATCAAAGTTTACCTAAATAAATAATAATTTTGAAGATGCTATGATGAAATAATGTTAATGTATGCATGGTATCGTAGAAAAGAACATAATGTGAAATTGTTACGTGAATCAGAGAGATATAGTTTTGTGTTTGCATCTTCAAATAAATTGTTGTGTAACTTGTGTGGCATATTTGCACAGATCTAAGATTTGTACACCTTTCAAATAAAAGGTCAGGAGCATAAATTTATAATTCAGTAGCCAAAACCTGAAATTGGAATTTTGAAATACAAATTTCAGGTTGAAAATTATTTAGCACTCAGAAATGAAACATTTTAGAAGTTGTTCATTTCTGCTCGTCTGCAGACAGCTGAAAATAAAAGAAAACAGATTTTTAAAAATTAGGAATTAAATGAGAGAACGTAGTGTGGTTGTGCGATAGCAATGGTTAATAATGTGATGAATCATAAGAAACAATTTCAGGAAGTTTTATTATGTCTTAATATGCTTATTTTTAGGTAAAACAGGTATGATGCTGATTTGGATTTATATTAATAGTTGGTTTATAAAAAAGGGAAGAGTACAAACTATTGTGTTTCTTTTTTTNTGATGCTGATTTGGATTTATATTAATAGTTGGTTTATAAAAAAGGGAAGAGTACA
This sequence comes from Clitarchus hookeri, assembly GCA_002778355.1. Classification (NCBI taxonomy): domain Eukaryota; kingdom Metazoa; phylum Arthropoda; class Insecta; order Phasmatodea; family Phasmatidae; genus Clitarchus; species Clitarchus hookeri. The sequence goes on from NQII01000012.1 coordinate 495,193, forward strand.
AACTATTGTGTTTCTTTTTTTATAGGATGACTTGGACATTAGTGATCGAGTTTCGCATTTAACCCATGTTGTCGGAGAGAAATCAGATGCTNTTTTTTATAGGATGACTTGGACATTAGTGATCGAGTTTCGCATTTAACCCATGTTGTCGGAGAGAAATCAGATGCTGTAGAAATTACTAGTGAACGAAATGAGAAGGAAGCTCTGCGACTTGAAATAGAAAATCTGAGGAAAACTAGACAGCTCTTGATAGATCAACTTTGCAGTTTGGATGAAAAATTCCAAACGGTAAGTTGGTTTTGTGGAGTTTATTTTGTGTCTTGTGGTTGGGTTGTGCACAGGACAGCTGAAGATGAGGAAATGTCCTCATGATTGAAGTGTTGTTGCTGTGAGGTGGATCTAAAACAAAGTCAGAGATTGTTTCCTGGCATTGGTAGTCTGCAATGGATGTGCGGTTAGTAGGCTGGACTCCTGGTGAGGCAAACCAGATTAAATACTTAACAGGATTTCTCACCAATTTTAGCATATGGGAAATGTTGTAGACATTGCCACGAGTTGGCAGGTTTTCTCAAGGTATGCCTATCTCCCCACTATTGCATTGTTGCTGCTCGATGTCCATCACTCTTCACCCTGAATGGGCACTAAAGATCTCTTTGTCAGGTACTACACAAACTTCTCAACCCTTAACTCCTTTCCTTGATAGCATGGTGTCATTAATAATGGCCACCAGGGACTCTGTTCAGTGTATGCAAGAGCAGTGTTTAGTGTTTTGTATCTTAAACTGTAATCTGATTTTTCCATGGTGTAGCCATCATGCCTAATGTATGGCAGGAATAGACTGCTTGTCTACTAATTATATTTTTAAAAGAAGACAGAAAGCATATATACTCACAGGGCGGCGCTCGTGGATAGACACACACCAAAGTCAGATGAACACATTTTCCACGCGGAAGCGTGGTCGTGACATTTTGCTGGCTGGGCCAGCTTCTTCAGGCAGCGAGTGATGATTTCTGTGTTTCATATAACTCAGTTCTCGAAAAGTAGTGCAGCCACAATGTATTCCTCCACCACAGCTGTTCTGTCAGTCAGGAAAACAATGTTTGTAAGCAATTTATACGAATCCAATGGTATGCACTGAAAGACTGACAACTTCAGTCTAGTACTAAAGCTACTACTATAACTGGTAGACATTCCCACCTGTTTTATTTTTGTTATCACTGAAGAGCCAAAAAAACTGGTATAGGCGTGCGTATGCAAATAACAGAGGTATGGAACCAATCAGAGTAACATGATGCGGTCGGCAGCGCCTATATAAGACAACAAGCATCTGGCAAAGTTGCTAGATCGGTTACTGCTGCTACAATGGCAGGTTATCAAGGTTTAAGTGAGTTTGAACGTGGTGTTATAGTCAGCGCACGAGAGATGGGACATAGCATCTCCGAGGTAGCGATAACATTTGGATTTTTGCGTACAACCATTTCACGAGTGTACCGTGAATATCGGAATCCGGTAAAACATAAAATCTTCGACATCGCTGTGGCCGGAAAATTATTGTGAACGAATGGGACAAATAACGGCTGACGAGAATCATTAAACGTGACAGACGTGCAATCTTTTCTCAAATTGATGCAGATTCCAATGCCTCCTGCATAAACTTCAGACATTAGTCGAGTCCATGCCACGTCGTCTTGGGCACTTCTGCGTGCTCGCGGGGGCCCTACATGATATTAGGCAGGTGTACCAGTTTTTTTGGCTCTTCAGTGCACTAGTTAGGGTTCTATTTATTTTATTGGTGGGGTGGGAAACTACATATTTCATCGCATAATTGTCACCATCACATAATCGTCACACCTAATTTTTCAGTTAAGAAAACAGGTAAGAAAAAATTAATTGTATAATCGTCGCACTGCAATATGTTGTTTACGTTTCCGTGTGCATCTTATATGGAAGTGGACGGAAACGTCGACCTTGAACGACCTTGGTAACAGGCTGTCCAATTAGCGCATGCCATGAACAGTGTTTCCGCCCGCACAATCAGTAGCAGTTTGTTCTGCATGTGCAGCACATGTTAATGATGTGTCTTTGTTAAATCAGTCGGGGAAGTTCTTTGTGGGTAACTACACTTCAGGATTTAAGTTAAAGGTGATTGTGTTTGCAGAAGAACACAGAAATCGAGTAGCTGAAAGAAAATTTTCTGTAAGTTAGAAGCTAGCGCGCGACTGGCGGAATATGAAAGAGAAACTAAACAGCACAAATCATGCTCAGCGTGTCTTTCATGGTCCAAAAAATGCTAAATTTCCAATGAATGATGAAGAAGTTCTGACGTACACAGAAGAATTGTGAAACAATGGTTGTAGTATTGTACAAAATGTTACAAGTGACTGAGACAATTAAATCTGGTAAGTATTATTACAATGTTATTAACAATCTATGCAGGGGAAGATAATTACTATAATCATTGCGTGCCCTAAGACTGTTTGTTTACTTTTTTTTTAGAGTGGCAAGATGGCCATTGTGTGTGTATATAGGGCAGCACAAATGTAAATACTTAAGTGTGAATACGAACAGAGAACTGTAGTTTGGATTTAGTGAAGTTTTGTTTCAGACTTGTTTGTATTTCTTTTAAAAAATATATAAAATAAATAATGTATAGTGTTAGTAAAATTTTTTTGCCATTGTATTTTTCCTCGAACAGTTGTTGCACCCAAGATTTTTTCCACTAAATTTGGCATTAAATATGCGACGATTATGCGATGAAATACAATATACTTTATTGTCTTTTGTGAGATGGGTTTGTTTTGCGGCTCTTCTTATGAGTAGCAATTTGAACTTGAACTGCCCATTGTTTTGATAATGTAGTGGAAAAGTTTGCTCATATGAAAATGACATTCAAATNGCAATTTGAACTTGAACTGCCCATTGTTTTGATAATGTAGTGGAAAAGTTTGCTCATATGAAAATGACATTCAAAGTACTATAACTTGAAAGTTGTAACTTCATCAAAAGATCAAAATGCTATAACTGTGTGTGTGTTAATACAGATGTGAGAAATGCACACTGTAAACATTTTCAGCAAATTTAACTTNAAAATGCTATAACTGTGTGTGTGTTAATACAGATGTGAGAAATGCACACTGTAAACATTTTCAGCAAATTTAACTTTACACTTAAAAATCTGTGGATTTTCAGTGAAATGAACAAGGGTAAAAAAATAACTTTTTAAAGGCCATATACATTTTTAATATTTTAACAATGGTTTTAAAAAATATCATTTACAAAAAAAACAAACTTACTGTTCACTTCGTAATTCCTAAACACGTGGCTATCTTTAGACAACTAGTTCACTAAAATCGCTTTTTGTGGCCACTGATACGAAATAATTTATTTGCTTGCTTATTAAATAAGCAATACACTGGAACTGTTTCATGAAATAAACAATTTTAAACTTAAAAACGTAAATACATTGTTGCTCATGCGCTTCAGCAAAGTAACCTTTTTACGAAATGGCAGACACGTGTTGATATTGTATTTCACTAAGGAGACTGTTATAAAAAGGCACCTACAATGAATTACATTTAATGAAATATGTAAATACAAAAATAATTAACTGCAGACATAATATTCCAACACCGCTAGCAAGGAATTCTCGCATATAGATAAATCATGATGGAAGAGGGCAGAATTGCATTCACACTTTCACAGGGTGGAGACATTTCACATGCTATACCATAATTGCTTTAAGCATTTTTTATGGCTCAAAAAAATTGTACACTATTCTAAAGAAATAATTTAAACAATAAATGTTGTAATTATTATTAAAGATCTAAATTATAGTTTTTAATGCCCAGTACTATTTTTCTTCATAATCATCGCAAAGTTTGCTAACATAACAACATACATCATGCAACAACCATCAGCTGACACAATACTTTGCAAATGAAGGTGTTTACNAAGTTTGCTAACATAACAACATACATCATGCAACAACCATCAGCTGACACAATACTTTGCAAATGAAGGTGTTTACATAATATGTTTGTTGGTCACACTGTATACAATGTATTCTGTTGAGCGGTGGTTGGCAAACAGTAAATGTNTGTTTACATAATATGTTTGTTGGTCACACTGTATACAATGTATTCTGTTGAGCGGTGGTTGGCAAACAGTAAATGTAGTGGCCATGAAGCTAACTAGGGTGATGCTGTAAATTTGAAATTTGGTGGAGAGATTATCGTATGTTTAAACCAGGTGGCTATCTGGATTTGGTGATGTATTGGTGGCCCGGTTCCCAGCATCGCGGTTCTGCACTTTTATTAGAATGTGGTAAGGTTCTCACCAGTGGTTTTGTAGAAAGAGTCAAAGGTCTGTTTGTGAGATACAGCATGTGCTGCAACTGGTTTCTCCTGCAAATTCACATTTACCCCAATTATGGCTTGTTTGGTACCTGCTCTATTGCCATTCATTCTCTCTCTGAGAGTGTAGGTAGTAATGCCAATCTACTTAGGATTGCAGTGAATGCACTGTAGCTGGTAGATGAGGTTTTCTGATGCACAGTTGTAGCTGCCTTGGATAGGATCAGTCTGCTTGGTGAGCCTGATCTTGAAGGGGGTGGAAGATTATTGCATAGCACAAGAGTAGTAGTGTGGGCTGTTGCAAGGATGAGACCGCCCCTGGGGTAAATGATATTACTGACTGTGACATTGGGTGGCAATTTGGGGTTCACCAGTTTGTTTAGGGGTTTGGTGTCATTTGAAGACCAATTTGGGTGGCTTAGAGAACAATTGTTCTGTGAGTTGTGATGAGGCCATAATTTTGTGTCCGTCTAATGCTTTTACAGTTTAGACTATAACTATAACAACTAAGACTGAACGAGGTGACATAGTGATAACTCACTGGGTCTTAATTCGAGAAGCCCTCGGTCGATTATCACACAGACCTTTATGAGTTCTGTTTTCCTTGGTTTTCCAAAATCACTCCATTCAAATGCTGTGATGGTTCCTTGACAGGCCATTGCTACTTCCTTCTCATTCCTTTTCTTCTGAATTACTTGTTCCATCATTAATGATCCTACTGTCAATGAGACATCAAACAACACATAATATAACCATGTGGCATGCATGATAATTTACGTGTTTACTTGTTTATACAGTCTTGAAGTTTATAGATTTGAGATAGTATTAATTTTTTTGAGCTATGTTCAGTATGTATTTTAATTCAAGATATAATTTTATGTAATGGGTTTTGGCACTTCTCAAATATAAGAGGTAGTCCTTCATGTTGTTAATTTATTCATTTTAATAAACTTCCAAATTAAGCTCAAAATACTACACTGTATCAAAATACAATTATTTAAAAATAAATTCTCAAACTTTTAGTAAAATTTATTGTAAAATCAATGTTTTTTTTTACGTAAAGGTATTGTTTTTTTATAGTCATGCACTAATTGTTAAGTTTTCATATAAAATCCCCTTAGTTTAAATAGCCAAAGTGTATATAATAATCCTTAATTTTTAATTTTCACTAAACTTAATTTTTAATTACTTTTGAACCATACAGTAGATTTCTCTTTTATTTTGTTGCTAGAAGTATCAGTTTTCTTGCTTGTGTATGAAATTTATAATTTCAAAGTCTTTTGCATTGATTTTTAAAGAAAATAACAGTGTTTTATTTTATCATCAACTTAAGGTGATGTAAATGTTGCTGTTTAGTATTGGTTTTTCAATACTAGTGTGAAAATACCAACCAATAAAGGGGCTATGGTGGTGTAGTGATCATACCACTCATGTCCCATCAAGGTGAACCAGGTTTGATTCCCAGTGGGGTTACCCAGTTTTTCGCATGTGGGAAAAGTGGCATATGTTGCTGTTGGCCAGTGGGTTTTCTCAAGGTACTTCCCTTTCCCCCACACTTTTATTCTGCCGCTGCTCGCACTTCACCTTGTTTCACCCTCACTGGTGCTCAAGACCTTGCTTTTAATCACTAACCAAAAGTCCTCTCGAAACCATTCAGACAATGTAGTCTATGTTTGTTAACTGTTTCAGGACAAAGTTCTCACCACAATTGATGAAAGGAAACTCCTAGAGTGCGATGAAGCAGTGGAAGCTATAGATACAGTTATTGAGTACAAGAACCAGCTGATGTGTGGAGCAAAAGAGCATGAGCTCATGGGCGTGGATGAAAGAGGAGAGGTCAGTTCACGTACATAACTTAGATGCTGTGGAAATGTTAGTTTGACCATGCACACTTGAGCAGCAATTTATTTAAGTCTGGAAAACAGAAGTTACTTTTAATTTTGCATCACGACATGTTGCACTTTACTTGTACCACAATCAACTCCTGTTTTACCAGGGGTGTCTTGATTGGGTTGTGGCTTAACGTGAAGCCATCAGTTCAGTGTCAGATATTGAGCATTTGCCATCAGTCATGCACATGCGTGTGCTCTGTTTACGCTCGCTCAAAGCTAACCTCAGTTTCCAGGCAACAGTCAAGTGATGCGGTTCTGTTTTTGTTTTTCTAGTGTTAGGGTAATGTTTATTCTACTCAGGCTAGGAACTAAACGTGATTTCTTATGGGAGAGTTTGGCATAGGGAAAATTTCCACCGCTAGGTACACAGTGTTCCAAAAGGTAAGTTTGAAATAAAATTTTAAGTTACATGAATAATTAAAAACAAAGATTTTACTTAGTTGCAAAATTATTTTATATTTGATTAATGATAATAGAATGATCCTGTTTTTAACATAGAAAATAGAGAAAATCTTGTACGTTGCAGACACTAGCGCATACCTAGTGTCAAAGAGTTTCCCTTTACCAAACTTTTTAACATTTATCTTCCTAACGTGTAGTAGAAGTAACCTTATTTTGGGTACTAAATTTACATGTTTTAACATTGAATATGTCCTATAATAATAAAGCAAATGAATGGCACTTTATATTCAACAAAAATTAAAATCTGCAAAAAAAAATTTGAAATTGTTTACAAAAAAGACGAATTCCCTGTTGTGCCATTTTGTCAGTAACTAGACTATATTTGTCCGCTGTTGGTCTTCACTCTCTTTTTCATTTTGCGTCGCTGACCGACTATTTTAATGTAGTGTGACTGATGGTGACGGACAGTAAGGTTATGTTTTTAATAATTTTGCTGTGCTTGTTTTGGTTACTTATGTGACTGTACATTTTAATTATGTTTATGGTTGTGTTGAAAGCCAGAAAATGTTACCAAAACGTACTCTGTAAACATATTATGCACTAACCACAATTTGTATACATAACCTATATGTACAGGATGTAAAGTAAACTTTTTTTTTTTGCTTATTGCTTCATCCAAGAATATTAGTCATGTGTGAACCTTTAGCCAGTCATTACCCCAGAAAATCGGGAGTTACCGTATTCTGTTTATCCAATTTTAACATTTTAAGAGAGAGTGCATCTCTGATATGGCTTAAACCAAGTACCTCTGGCTGTTTTACTTGTAAAAGCTCCAACATTTTGTTGCCTGTGTGTAATGACTTTGGCATCTCGGCTGCCAAAAACTGCAGTTTTCATGAGTGGTTTTATTGCATTTAAATTTTGAGAGGTGTTATAGATATCGCTATACTGAAATTCTTTGCAATGCAATGTACCTGAATTATTTAATTAATTAGTTTGGTAGAGAACTATTACACTTGCATAATTCGTATATCAGGTCATCATATCTGTCCACATAGCAGCAGTCGCTAGTGTTCAACATTCCTTTATATATATATATATAACATAAATTTGGATTGTACCAGTCACCAGTTTGATAGCTATGGTTTGTCTATATGGTCTTTATAGTATGTTTAGCAGAAAAGTTGTAAGGAATGTTCTGACATGGCCCTAATTATTTGTGAAAGTATCCCAGTGTCGGATAGGGTGTGTCCTGTTAGCTGCTTTTGGGTGTGTGAGATCTGAATGCATGCTGCACTACACCTAATTGCCTAATGCCCTCTCTATCTTGCATGCTGCACTTCTGGGAGACAGTGAAATGATAGGCCAGTAGCATAGTGCCGAAAACAGTATTTTCCAGGGAGAGTTTGCATATAAGTGACCCCATTTCAGTCTGAAAGCGAGTGTGATCAACTATCCGGTACATTGCTATTATCATTGGTGTTAGTGAACAGCTGTTATCAATACAGTGTAATCTCATCATTTTTACATTTAGTAATGGCACAAAAAAATTGTTGTACCTGTAATTTCTTGTCACATACCAATTGGCGTATGAAAACAAATTTTTTTTTAGTAATCTGTGTCTCAAATTTCATAGAGGAAAAAATCAATTATTGCAACGTACATCAATTGCTTTCAGTGGAGTTGAAATCAATGTTATGTGAAAAGTATGTTAGGGAAATATTTATTAGGATAAATATTTTACTAGATTTAATTTTGAGTTTTTTTTTTTTGCCTGGATTTCACCATTTTTACCATCTGTTGTCAAACATTGCACATGTAAACAAAAATGGCAGACTGTACCAAGTAATATGGTAGCTTGGCTAGCTCATTTGTCATTTGTGATTGGCCCAACAAATGGTGTGGTTTCATTCTATTAGAAACACCACCACATCGTCATGCATATTGCATAAAAAATTTTCTATCTTCACAATGTTTAAAATAATATATTATGATGTTAAAAATGTAATTAATATAATTTTATGCAATACTACATATATCTACATGGCAGATTATTGGATGTAAGTAAGATTTTGTCATGCACTTCTTAATTTAGGGGCCATTGTCGGCATAGCGGCTAGAGCACTCGCCTCCCACCAAGGCAAAACTGGGTTCGTTTCTCAGTGGGGTCACTCCTGAGTTTTTCACATTTGGGAATCATGCTAGACAATGGCCCTGGTCAGTGGTTTTTCTTGGAATCTCTCATTTTCCCCTTCTTGCATTCCAGTGCTGCTCCATATCCATGTTGCTTCGCCCTCATCGACTCTCAAGACCTTGTTAAGAGCCACCCAAACCTCTTCACTCCACTTCACAGTTAACAATAAAGCACTTGACACAGAGTATGAAAGATGTAGGTTTACTCACCCCCCTCCTGTATCCATCAGTGTTTTCCAGCCGCAATGCCATGTGAAACCAAATATATTATTATCATTTTAGAAATGTTTAGAGGGATTACAGTACAAATGGAAACCGTGAAATACAACAAATGATTTTGGTATCAATTTTGCAGGAAAGCAAGCGTCATTTGCTGTAATTTCTCTGGAACATAGCCAAGTTTGCTATACTGGCGTTTATTGACCTGTACAACTAACGTAGCACATCCAGAGCTTCCAACACAGCTGCTTACATTTGAGCATGTGGGCCATCTTCATCCAGTTCTTCTTTTTTGTCAAAACTCTTCTTATTGGTTGCTAGCTCATGGATTTCAGTATTAGTCATTTCACTGGCAAATGTGTACTTTATCACAAACTGCTATATAATGACAGTCCACTTCTACCACCTCATTTATATTGCAGTCTTGTATTTGTGTATTTTGGTTGAATCTGTGATTTGTTTATGTATGATGATTAAATCAATGATGTCTGCTTCTGGTAGTTTACAATGCTGTTTAAATTATAAAGACATAATTTAGGTCTGCTTTTCATTTTTCTTTCTAGTCTTGTTATTGTTTTTTGTTTATTTTTTCTCATGTAGACAAATAATTATGTTATAGGCAGGTAGGTCAATAAGATATTTCTGTTTAACTATTTCCCTTCTCTTAAAATTTTTCTTGCATCATACACTAATCTTGTATTGTCCCTTGCAAATGTAAAATAGGGTTTCCATTATGCAACAATATTATGTAATGCAGTACACAAAAGTGGGAAATTAAGTTTCATAATGCCATAAGATGGTTTATGCTTCAATAACTGTCTGAATCACCACAGTGAAATTCTGCATTGTCACAAGTATTTCAGAGCAATAATTGACTGTACTTTGTCAACCATTGTCAAAAGATTTTGGTGTTATTATTTATGTTAATTTTTGCATTTTAAACCTAATCTATGAACAGCTGTTGAATGTGAGTATAGTATTTAGGTAAATGATGAGGGTTTAATCCATTTTGTCAGTTAACAAGAAATGTAATAAAATTAGTTACAATAATTTAAAAGAATAACTTTCTTGGGTGTGTATTTTTATTGTAATTTTTGTAAGCAGTAGTTCTTATTTCAGGAAGAAGACCTGTTGCTGGCACGTCTAATGAAACTGTCCCCAGTTGAGATACGTTCGTTGTTATGTAGATATTTCAAGAAGGTTATTGACCTCAGAGAGAGTGGCAGGAGGATGGAAGTACAGCTGGCTGAGCTTGATGTAAGTATTATTTTCTCTCTTGTCTTACCTTGCATAGACTTATATTTACTGGATGGTGTCTGCCTATCTCAGCTTCTTGGATGTCCTAATGTTTACCAGTGCTATTATTAGAAGGGCCATTTTAGATGCTAGACACCTCATATTAGCAAAAAGTTCCAAAGCTTACCTAGACAAAAAGCATGATTGATTGAATTTCCTTATTATTTCTCAGATAGGGGCAATCACAGACCCACTTATTAAATGGTACACTTGTGTATTTGGCTCAGTAATCCTAAGAATATTGCTCCTTCTGTGCTTATCCTTGTGTGTGAAGTTTATGGATATGGTTACTGTATTTGATATTAATTGCGATGAAATTATATGCCTGGCCAGATTTCCTCCCTCTCCCATTCTCTTTCACCGTCATGTTAATTGCAAGCTGGAGAGTGGTTTAAAGAGGAGTGTCGCCACCAGACCACCCACAAAGCACCCCTAGCATCACTGTTGGTACCACGAAATGTGTCTTAGTGATCACCAGCCAGGGGAATATGGTGTTCCTATCACAATGTCTTAGTCACATCCTTCCACTGGTTAACGCCCTATTTTATGCTTGAAGTTTGCTCGGTTTTGGTGGCTAAAGCTGTTTTAGTGAAGCAAATTAATTTTAAGATGCACACAATCTTTTGTACTCTAGTGGGAGTGGGAAGGTGGTCATTGATCAAGGAAATTATTCCTTGAGAAAGAATCTCACCCTCCGGCTCACATCTGTTGTCCTGACTCTCTCTCCCAACAGGACAAGAGTACGATGACATTCCAGGCAGTAGTTGTGCCTGTTTGCATCTATGAGGACACAGCTCAAATCACAGCAGTATTTTTTGATTGTGGTACGAATCCTTGCAACTTATCATTTGTAATTGCACTCCATTTTCACAAAGTTTGTGATGATGCAGACAATAGTAATTGATATGTTAGGAAAAAAAATATTTTTTATATAATTTTGGGAAAAAATATTATTTTATTCAGTGTTTGGAACATTATGACAGTAATAACTTATATTTATTTTATATATTTTAGTTTTTCAAAATTTATTATATTAAGTTGTTTGACAATAGCAATGATTTTAAGGTGATGTAGCACATTTTTCTTTTGCTAGTAAGCTGTGAACACCTAGTTGGCTATTGTTATATGGTGTAATATAGTGACAGTGAGTAGGCAGAATGTGGATGTGACATTCGTCATGTGCCAACGTTGGGAGATAGTGTGTGTGGTATTTTTTAGATATGACTGGATCGTGCGATGCCCTGATTGGGCAATTTTGGTGGTGTAACAAAACTTTTAGTAGAGACTTAGAGTGGACACTGCCATTGCCAGTTCACATTTGGTAACAGCCACTTTCCAGTTACAGAACAGACATATTGTGCCCTTGCTGAGTTAAGATGCAGCGAGCAATAAGTGATTGTTGCTCATACCTGCAAATTCTTTCTTTTCATCTTGTGTTTCGAACAATAAACTTGTAAATTCTTCATGCTGATGTGAGGGTTTATGTAGGGTGCTGGGAGGAAATTGGTTATATCACCGATCTTTGTAAATATCCTTGCGGTGCAAGTTTTTCCGATCTAAAGTAAATTGATAATGTTATTCTACCTCAGTTCTTGTTCCTGTATTTGTTTGTTGCTTTGGAAGTGTTTCATGTCGCTGATGTACATAATGGAACTGCATATTGTGTAATAAACCCCAGTTGAACAGCATTTCCAACTTCTTAAATTATTTCTTTTTTTGGCACTTTTCATCTACAAACTAATGTCTCTTTGTTCTGAGCTAAGCTAAACAAGCTAATGTTTGACGAATGCTACACCCAGTATGTCCATACCATTAAAAGATATTGTGTTATTTACAGCCCTCTAAGTCTTGGGCTGGCTAAAATTGCCAAAAAATTGATATGGAAGTATATGCAAACATTTTTGGTTAGCGCTTATAATATAAAGTATAACTTTGTTTGATTTGCATGTGATAATATTGCAGTGAAAGTAGTTTTAAAATATATCTCCAACAACTTTGGTACTACTACTACAAAAAAACCTTCATAATGTATGTTATTTTCCTTACAAAATTATTGTGTGCATTACATGTAATCTACAGATGCACTAAGTTGGTCTCGGGCAGCCTAATGTAAGAAAAATTATATCCTAGTTTTTGTTGCCCAAAGCACAGTTTATATTCTTACATTTCAGTGCACCTTTTGACCATTGTTTAACAGCCACTGCCTGCATATTGTTACTGTCTTAGTTCATGTGACCTAAGACAGTACAAGTTAAAGGCAAAGCACTACATGGAAGTGAGAAAGAGTAAAAAAGACTTAATAGGGCTGAGGCCACTCTATTACTTCAATTCACATTAATTGACTCTACATAGATCTCGTGAAAGGCAATCAGTAATTCAATACAAATCTAACTTCCTCGATAATATTTCTAAATGACTGAAGTTGATGAAAGGTTTGCAACCAAACTGCTAATAAACCCCAACTCACAAACTCAACACTTACCATTGTATTCTGTATGCAGACATGTAGACGGTAATTGATCGAGAGCTCTCGCTAGGCGCTGATGCAGTCTGCCCGCCTGGCACGAGCTCCCGCGGCACTGCAGTAGTCAAAGACCTTGCCTCAGCCTCGAGCGTGCCTTATATATGTGGCATTGTCCTTGTTTCTCAGTGCGGGCTCTGTTTATATAAATTAACCTAATGTTAATATGCTGGGCAGTAGAAACATTGCCAATATTTATGAGGTAGATGTTAAAAACTTTCTACTCGTCATGTTAGCAGTTTGATAGCAATGTTTGTCAGTGGTTACGTATTGTGTTGCTGATATAAGTATAAAAATTTTCTCTAGTTTCCATTTGTTTGGAATTAGATGGTAAAAGTATAATAATTTTATTTACTTCATCAAATACACATTAATACATTCTTTAATTGGAACACATTTGTTACTAATCATATTATATGGCAATCTATTTTGTTTACATGCTGTTTATAGCTACAGCACTTTGTGGGCTGTCAGTTTAGTATTTATACCTATTACCAGTGGCGGCCGGCAGTTGAACTTATAAGTTTTTAATTGTTCCCATTTACAATATAATATTTTATTTAGTTGAGATAAGAAGACAAAAACTGCAGGATAGCAATATGCAGGGTTGCCACCGTACCTGGAAAATCTGGAAAAGTCAGGGAATTTTGTAGCTTCAGGGAAAAAGTAAGGGAAAGTCAGGGAATTTTACAAATAACCTGGAATCATGTAGTAAACTAATAGTAAATAGTATTAAATTTGCTGACATTAAGCAACAAGTTAAAGAACGAGAAATTTTGGGAACAATAGAAACTGGTTGAAGAAATGAAAAAGGAAGTTGATGATATTGGTGCAAAGATAGAATGTACAGTAGCTACAAAAAGTATTGGTCTAACATAACCTATAAGTGCAAATTAAAGAAATCATTTCTCTCTGACTACAAATAAGTATTTGTCTGCATTAAAGTAATGAACATTTTTGGGCATTTTCACACATTTAAATACTTTGTAGGTCCTCCTTTACTCTCAGTAATGTAGGATAATCTCCTTGGTATTGATATCACCAGGGTTTCTGTTGTTTCGCTCGTTATTTTATCACACTCGGTTCTAAAGGCATTCTTGAAGTTTATTTTGGTGGAGATCTCATGTTTTGTGTATGTTTTCCTCTAGTTGGTGCCATAAATTCTCAATTGGGTTGATATTGGGAAATTGTGATGGTATCCCCGTCTAATGTGGGGTATTGTATAACAACCACAGCTTGGTGTTCAAGGAGCAAAGATGTAACCTGTAGAGAGGCCTATTTTTTCACACTGTGGGGAAGATGGGTCTTGAGAAATTTGATGTACACCTTGTGATCCGTTGTGCCTTCAATAAAACACAAATCACCCACAACACTCCCACTCATAAACCCCAAACCATCATGGAACCTCCTCCGTGCTTCACACTGGCTGTCAGATTCTTCTCTTCGAGTTTGGAATTATTCTTCCCCGTACCATAATTTGTCCATCTGATCTGCAAATATTAAACTTACTCTCTTCAGTAAAAATAACTTTCTTCCATTGCTCACACGTATCATTTCAATGTGCCTTAACGTAGGACTTCTTTTTATTAGCCTTACTTATGTAAAATTTTCTACGAGCTGTTCTTCCCCCATATCCACTTTCGTGAAACACATTTTGTAAGGTTTTATCTGACATGTGTATTCCCCATCATTTTCCACTTCTGCTGCTATCTTTGGTGCACTTAGTTTAGGGTTTCTGGCTACTTTTTGTAAAATTTGGTATTTGTCTCTCTGAGATCAATTCAAAGGTGCATTTTGAAACCTCTTTGTTTTTGTGAACCTATACATAATATTTTTGATGGTAGTAATAGGTCTTCCAATAGTTTTGCCTATGTCTAAATTGCACCACAATTCTCCATTTTTTGGTTGTTTCTTTTGATTTGTGTCCCATAACTGCTTGTAGACACAAACTATTCCAAAGCACAGCACACAGACAGAGTGAAAACTGAAGACAGGGCTGTCTTACGGTGCATGGGTTAACGGCAATATGCTTACGAGACCAATGCTTGTTTTGCGTAGAATGCTGCATGTGTCTCAACATTGTTGAGATCCTTGAAAACACATGACTTACTTCATTCTTTTAGGTTTATAGGATATGTACAGTGCTCAAATGGAATAAAGTACTTTAATTGAATGTTGTTTTGTTTATGATGTCGCCTTTATACCACAACTGTTTTCAGACCAATATTTTTTGTACCTACTGTATAAAAATAACCAAGGTTTCGTCATTTTGGAGTGATGTTCAGTTTTGTTGTAAATTATTTTATGGCCATGATTTAGAGCTGGTAACAGAAACCAAGTGATTTAATTTATGTATTTGTAATATTCTAACAGTTATGCAAATTTCAGAATAAGATTTATCACCACCACCATGAGTAGCGTGATTGGGGGGATTTCACTTTTAGATATATGCTATGTCAAGTACACTGCTCACCAAGATAAACACAATGTATAGCAACCAAAAAAGGCACAAAAAATGTATTTTTCAGCCGATTTCCCTCTAATTTTCCACTTGAAAATTTTTTTTACTTTTTCTCAAAAAACATGTCATTATAGGATGACTGGTGCAATAAATGGGGTCGTATAGAGAGTTTATACTGTATAATATTCTGCATTATTGGTTATTAATAAGAACATGTTTCTTGCCATAATAGCTCATTTCCAGTTGAAATTTTAACTAACAATAGAAGTTCATGCAAAAAATAAAGCATAGATAATTCAAGAAATGATTTAGAGAAGCACTTTATTAGTAATAAAAAATCTTGGACTCAGCATGTATGACTTAAAATTGCTTCAAATGTGGTGGTGCTTCACACAAACTTTTCTCATGATGCATTACATTATAGTAAAATGTTATTGTACTTAGTCTTAAATTTTACTGTTTGTGAAGTTGATTTCATACAAATCAACAGATGGGTTTGCATGTGATCTTAAATATTATTCAAAAGTACACAATTTAAATGGTTTGTTTGCCTCTATAATAGAGCAGAGGAGAGTGCAAACTCATTAGGCAGTTATTTCAGCCATCATAAGACAGTGAGTGGGGACTGTCTTTCTATTAAAACTGGGTGTAAATTTTGATTCATCCTGCAGAATAAATCATTGTTCTTTTAGTATTAGCAGGTGATACTGCCAATAATTTCCTTTGTAAAGGACTTCAGAAGGTTTTGCAACAGATAAAAGTTGGAAAACTTGCCAACTAGAGAGTTTCCATTTGACAGATATTGTACTTTGCTGTAAAATAGAAGGAACATAAACCATGAGGTACCACACACAATAAATTTCTTATTATAAAAGTTAAAAAAAATTTTAAGATTGCAATTTTTTCATTTTTTAAAATCAACTTGTAATAAGTGGCATATTGCTCTTAATGTGATGAGCAGTTCTTTACATGCAAAGTACTTTTCAAGGTCATTTCCGATTTTTTAATAAGTATGTTCATCATGCAAATGTTTTAATTTCAGATGCAGGCAGATGCACAGACGTGGAAGATTCATGCACTGAGCACTGCTCTTCAACAAGCACATATGGAGACACAAAGGCAAATTATAACCCTGCAGAAAGAACATGATGAGGAAATGCATCTGATATTGCGGCGTTTATCTGATGGCTCGGACAGTGAATCTGAACCTGAGTCAGCCATGCATCATTACTCGAGAGACGTTATTACCAGCCTGAACAGGTACAAGCATGAGAACAAGAATTTGAGAAAGAGGGTCCAGGAAATGGAAGCTGTTATCCACGTTAACAGCCATGGTAAGTGCATCCTCATATATTGCTATAGAGTGTAAATTAGTATAAATTTAATCATTGGTTTTGAAAAGGGCTTCACTCACTATTTTAGGTAAATTGAGTTGTGCATGGCAACTGCCCTGTACTGTACGGGATTTCCCTTATACTAGGGCTGAACCCGTATGGACACAGGATGGGGCATCATATATCCTGTCAAACTACTTCGAAAATAAACTTAGTATAATTAAACACAGTATCAATAATTTACCACCTCCAAGATTACATGTATGTTTGCTCTGACCCAATGGCCTTAAATAATTACAGTTGGTGCTGACAAGTGGCGTTCATCAACAAAAGTGTTTGTGGAAGTAGTGCTTGCTGAGATGTGTAAAGTATCTGGTTACATTATCAAAAGGAGACAGAATGCACAAGTACTCGCAGGTGGTACTCATGGATACACACACACACAA
Source organism: Clitarchus hookeri (assembly GCA_002778355.1). Lineage (NCBI taxonomy): Eukaryota > Metazoa > Arthropoda > Insecta > Phasmatodea > Phasmatidae > Clitarchus > Clitarchus hookeri. Next base: position 512,309 of record NQII01000012.1, read on the forward strand.
AAGTCGGACGAACACATATTCCATGCGGATGCTAGGTCACGACATTTCGCTTGCTAGGCCAGCTTCGTCAGGCGACAAGTGGTGGCACACTGCATTCTGGTGAGAGGTGGTTGGCAAACAGTGAACCTAGCAGCCAGGTAGCAAACTAGGGAGAGGCAGGAATTTTGAAATGTGGCAGAGGGGTTATCTTATGTTTAAGCCAGGTGTCTGTCTAGATTTGGTGATGCATTGGTGGGCCAGTTCCCAGTGTCACATTTCTGCACTATTATTAGAAGGTGATAGGGCCCTTACCACTCTGGTTTTATAACGGCAGTCAAAGTTCTTGGTTGTGAGATGCTGCATGTGCTTCAACTGGCTTTTCTTGTAAATTTACATTTACCCCAGCTGTGGCTTGTTTGTTGTCCACTCAATGGTTATGCATTCTCTGTCTGAGAGTATTAGTAGTAAGGCTTATTTACTCTGCATTGCAGTGCATACACTGTAGCTGGTAGATAAGATTTTCTGTTGCACGGCTGCCCTGGATAGGATAAGTCTGATTGGTGAGTCTGCTGTTGAAGGAGGTGGAAGATAGGCGCATAGTACAAGAGCTAAAATGTGGGTTGTTGCAAGATGGAGACCCCCTGGGGGTGGTGATATTACTGACTGTGGTATTGGGTGGCAATTTGGGGTGCACCAGTTTGTTTCGAAGGTTGGGGGGTTGTTTGAAGACCAATCTGGGTGGTTTGGAAAACAAATTTAAAGTGAGTGGTGATGAGGCCAGAATTTTGTGTCCACAGTTGAGAATGGTCTGAGTTTGTCCACGCCCTTGTGGTAAGGGACAACCAAAGCGATATCTGAGTTACTGATCTTTGTTTGAGGATCTGTGGTTGAAGTGGCCCACTGAATCTGTTTGTAAACGAGGGATCTGGGGTATCCTCCATCGAGGAATACTTGGGCTATTATATGACACTGCTTGTTCAAGTCAGATTGAGTGGAGTAGATGCGGTTAGTTCTGGTGGTAAGATTATACAGAGAGATTTCTTGGCATGGAATGGATGGTAGCTGTCAATGTAGGTATTGAAGGTGGTTGGTGGGTTTAATGTAAACATCTGTTTAAATTTTGCCATTGTAAAGGGCTAGTTTCCAATCCTGAAATATGGCATGTGATTTAGAATGCACCCAGCAGAGTGGGTGAATTAACTAGTGGCTCAGAAAGTTTTTCTCCACTTTATCCATGAACAGAATGGCGTAAGAGGGGGCCATGCGGGTGCCCATGGCTGTGCCTTTAAGTTGGAGGTAGTGCTTATTTTGTAATCTGAAATTGTTCTTGTTTAATATGAGAATTGCCAGTTTGGCCAGAAATTCTGTGGAAGGTTTGCTGTTGGAAGGTATTTGGTTGAGGTAGAATTCTATTGCAGACAGTCCTGATGAGTGGTGAAAATTGGTGTAAAGTAAAGTGATGTCTGAAGTGACCAGGTAAGCATCATGAAGGATGATGTCCAGATTTTTCAGGCATTCTAAGAAGTGGCTGGTGTCCTTGATATGTACGATAGGAGCATCTATACCCAAGGTTGAAGGTGAGCATCCACAAGTGCTGAGATCCTTACCATAGGGATGCCACATCCTGATGCAATGGGGCATCGTTGTTTGTGGATTTTCGGAAGTAAGTATAGGAAAGGTGTGGTGGGTTTTTCTGGGGTTAGAAGTTGGATAGATTTGTGAGAAAAACCCTGGAGGAGGCCTTAAGATGCAACAAACTTTGTCATGTGGTCACAGAATTTGGCTGTAGGGTTTTCTGGCAGGAGTCGGTAGATGGACAAGTCCTTCAGCTGGTTTTTTGCTTCAAATATGTAATCTTATCTATTAAGAATTATTGTGGTGGAGCCTTTGTCTGCTGGTAATATGATTATTTCCCTGTTATTCTGAATGTGTCTGATGGCTTTCCATTCTGCAGGCATGGTATTGCTGTTGTTGGGAAGGGAACTGGCAAAAACTGGGTCCGAGGGGATAAAAAGGTGACAGTAAAAGGGGGTCTCGGGTGGATGGTAGTGCAAACTTGGTTAGAGCTGGGTCTATGGTATTGTTATTGTCCTTGGTGGTGGGCGGATTATCAAAGATGTGTTTAAAGTAGAGGTTGCATACAAAGCCCAGAACATCTTTCACTGCCACAAAATGGTCAAATTTCCTGTAAGGGCAAATGAGACGTCTTTTTCAAGAATTCTGCATTCAGACAAAGTGATGTTATGGTCAGACAGATTGAAAACTGGTGACTTGGGTTCGGTGTTCGATAGTTTTGATGCGAATTTACAGGAAGGTGGAATGGGAAGAGTCTGTGTAGTGTGAGCTGGTATGGGGAGATTGAAGATTGAGGCTAAGCAGGGTTTCTGGCCAATCAGAGATGGGGTGGTTGTTTGATTCGAAGGCCGGTGGGTAGAGGACCAAATTTAAGGACTTCATTACATAGTTTGCTGAGTTTTATGAGCTTCTGGTGGTGCAGTTGTGCTCTCTTTTTTGCTATTGCTTTTAAGATGGAGTTGGCTTGGGCTAGAAAAGGTGAGTTGGTTAGAATGAGGGATTTTAGGTTTGATTATAGGTAATTGCTTTGATGTTTGTCCAATTAAATGTTCTGCTGTTCATTTGTAGCCCACGCCCTGGCTTGGGGTGGCATGGTCGAAAGCGTCAATTTCAAAGTTAGGCCACTTGGATATAGTTTAGACATTCCTACGAAATCTTTGACTAGTGCACTTTTTTGACAACCTCCCCATGTCAAGCCACATCAGCCCCATTGATCCAGCCTTGACCAAATTTGTAGCCCTATCAACTTGGACTTTCCCACCTTACCACCCTCATATCTCCTTGAGCAGTTCATTACATACATCCTGGTCAACATTGCAGACCCCGATTTTACCACCTCACTACCTAACAGTAGTAACATAACCTCTTCAGAAAGAAAAGCCATCAGATACCTTCAAAACAACCCAGACATAGAGATACTGCTGGCTGACAAAGGCACAACCACAGTAATTCTCAACAAAACAGACTACATTCTAGAAGCAGAGAACCAAAGGTTACACCTACCTACAAATTTCTACAAGAAGACCCAACCACCAGACTCTGTAACCATGCCAACCAATTCCTTGTGTCTCAGAAATACCCCTCCAAGACCTATAAAATCAAACTGCTCACCCCAAAAAACCAGTTCTATACCTGCTTCCAAAATCCAGAAGGAACAACAGCCACTTCCAGGACATCCCATTGTACCAAGAATTGGCAGCCCCATTGAGAGTATCTCAGCACTTGTAGATGGCTACTTTCAGCCTTGGGTACAGCAACTTCCATCCTATGTCAAGAACTCTGGCCACTTCTTGAACAATTGAGACACCTGGGCACCATTCCCCAAGATGCATACATGGTCACCATAGGTGTTACATCTCTCTACACCAGCATCCCCCATTCATCTGGACTGTCTCCGTAGAATATTACCTCAAGTAAAGACAACCACACAGCAAACCTTTTCAGCATTCCTTGTTGAACTTGCCAGGTTAACCCTCAGCGACAACTTCAGATTCCAAGTTACACACTACCTTCAGGTCAAATGCAGAGCAATGGGTACATGTATGGTCCCATCCTATGCCAATCGGTTTCTGGGCAGGTTGGAAGAAAACTTCCTCAGTCACCAACCAACCCAACCACACTGCTGGATGTGTTTAATCAATGACATCTTCATGATATGGACTTCCATAAGACTGTGTAATTCACTTCCTGAACAACTTAAACACATAGTTTTGACTCAAGTTCACCTGATCATACTCCAAAACACATGCTATATTTCTGGATGTTAAACTGACTCTACAGTGGCACAATTCAAATTGCTGTACACCAAACCCACCAATAAACTCCAGTGCTTACATTTTGACAGCTACCACCCATACCATGCTGACGCCTGCGGCGTCCCTATATTTTATTCGTCCGTACCACACTCTAACGAAGCTCACAGGCGAACGACATCAATCAGGATTTAGGGCCTGGCAGCCGTGATGAAGGGAACGGCGCCAGATCGGCCCTACAAGACGACCATTTGCATGGGAAGGTGGACATGCGTGAGAATAGCGTCACGGTGTGGGATCAGGTGACAGCGGGAAGAACACCAGTGCAGCGGCCAGGGGGAGATCCCGAAGTATTCCCACAACGCCGAACCAAACAACAAACCTCCAGGCAGAATAGAGGGACAGACGCCAGACTCCGCGAGCAGGCAGGAACGGCGAGACGTATTTATGACCTCGCCAGGCTGTGTTTTGTCCCAGGCTTTCGACCACAATAAAAACCGAGAGAGCGTTTGGACGAGCGCAACGAGAGGCCCCTTTCAATTACTTCCGCACGGACAGAACGGAGTGCTGAAACTGGTAAACCAGAACAAAACAGCAGACGCTGGACCCAAGTGGGTAGCTGGAGTACACGCCCGCGGTTGATTACCCAGGGGGGCGGTCCGCGGCTACCTGGAGAAGCGGGGGCAGTTTAATATGGCAATGAGGGCCTACAAAACCGCAGGAGTCCGAGGAAACAGGGCAGTCGGCCGATGAGATTCCGGGAGGGAGGAGTGATTCCGCAGGAGACGAGCACGGCAGCCAGCCGCCATCAGACGCAGAGTCCTGCGTCGACCCGAGAAGGAGGGACGTCGAGACGAGTCACCGAGGCGCCCGTGACAGGACGAGAGCAGTTCCAGCTCACCGGACCTCATCTGCAAGAACAACTACCAGCACAGCAAGCCAGATAAGTACAGTCATCCAGCGAGTGTGAAGGACCTTTAGTAGTTATCCCGCAGTGTGAAGGATCTTTTAGAATCATCCAACAAGTGCGACGAAGATCCCCCACCCCCCCTTTTACGACGCGAATTGTACGGAGCATACGTAGAAAAGGGAGGGAGTTGTCTCAAGGGTTCATGTATCAATTCACATGTTCATGCAACAATAAAACCTCGATTTGTGAAATATGAATTATCCTGTATTCATTCATTAGTGAATTGGACCATTAAACAACAGTGTCGAAGCATTCCTACGCCCGATCACTGAGGACTAGTATTAAGTGTTGGCGCCTCACGCCACAGAACAGATTACAACACCTACGTCCAAACCTCAGCTTTGGCAGGTGTCAATGCTGAAAAAGCTCTACTTAGTCTTTCTTTCAGAGCCAAACGCATCTGCTCCACCAACAGTGATCTTAACAATCAGAGTAAAAAAATAGCCAGAGCATATCTTGACATGGGCTACCCCAGGCCCCTTGTCCACAAACAGATTCAGAAAGCCATCTCAAATACTGCAACACAAACCAAGGTCAACTCAGATATACCCTTGGCCTTGGTGGTCACATATCATGAAAGCCTAAGGAAACTCAGAACCATTCTCTACTCTGGATACAAAATTCTGGCTTCTTCACCACAAACACAAGACCTGCTCTCCAAACCGCCCAGACAAGTCTTCAACTGGTTCACCAGAAGCTGCAGTCCACCGCAAATGCCAACCAGATTATCACCTACAGAGGATCCCACCCCTGCAATAGCCCATGTTGTGACTCGTGTGCCATCCACCAACACGCAACTTATTTCAACAGCAGATTCACTAGCAGTACATACCGTAGACNAGCAGATTCACTAGCAGTACATACCGTAGACAGGGCAACTATAATGGTGCCACAGAAAATCTGATTTATCAGCTACGGTGCCAACATTATAATGCAGAATATATCAGCCTCACCACCAACACACTCAGGCAGAGAGTGAACAGCCACAAAGCAGACACAAAACAAAACGTAGCTTGTTTTGTGTCTGCTTTGCAGCAGCACATGCAGTATCACACNACAGGGCAACTATAATGGTGCCACAGAAAATCTGATTTATCAGCTACGGTGCCAACATTATAATGCAGAATATATCGGCCTCACCACCAACACACTCAGGCAGAGAGTGAACGGCCACAAAGCAGACACAAAACAAAACGTAGCTTGTTTTGTGTCTGCTTTGCAGCAGCACATGCAGTTTCACGCAACAAAGATTTTGACTCCTGCTACAACACCAGAGTTGTGAGAGCCTTACCACCTTCAAATAATAGCTCAGAACTCAAATGCTGGGAATAAGCTCATCAATTTATAAAAAAATCCAGGCAGCCTCCGGGCCTCAATATAAGATAATCACAGCTCCAAAACCTTTCTCAACAACTATATAGGCAAAATGTCAATTTTCTCGCTGCACCCTAGTTTGTCACCTGGCCACTAGGTTCGCAACCAACAGTGCCTTTCCACCATGTTGCATTGCCGTACAACTTGCCACCCAATGAAGCTGGCCTAGCCAGCAAAACGTTACTATCGTGCAACTGCATACAAAATGTTGTCCTTCAGTGTGTGTGTGTTTGTGTGTGCACGTGAATGTTTTTTGTGTGTTTGTTTGTGTGTGAGGGGGGGGGGACACTTGTTGACAAGCACTAGGCTATGAATACTTGAGCTTTTATCAAAATAGATTAAAAATAAATTCCCTGGTGATAAATTATAGGTGTCATATTGTCCGATTGATATGCTGCCATGTAAAAAATTTGGCGAAGAGTGGTCAAAGACTGCGACAGAGAGAGCTTACAATGACCATTTGCATAATGCAACATGCGTGAATAAGAGGGGAGGCAATATGATAAAGCAGCCCAGACACAGTGATCACCCTTCCACAGGCTTCCTTTACCATCACTGGTTGGCGACGAGAGGGAGAGTACGAGTTTGCCACGCTGGTTGCTAGGCAGCCTTCCCCTCCTCGCCCGCCTTGTAAAAGGTGGAAACAAGATCATGCTGATTGTGCCAAAGTATCACCCAAAGACAGCTAAGATCATCCCTTCAAGCAGAAGCCAGATTAATGTTTTCCCCAAGCATCAATAGATGTGAAAAAAAAATGTTAGTCAAGCAATACACACAATACTAATTTGGCTGTAATCCGTGTAATTTAACAGCCAGGAAGACATTACATAATGACATCTAAGCTGCTCTGTTGATCATAACGTGCTGCTAGTTATTTATAAGTACACACACATTTAAAATTCAACAATACTCCACCACACAACTACAGTCAACTTTAGTTTCTAAGACCTTTCATCTGTCCCGAAAAAGGGTCATAACTGGAATTTTGACCGATTTTGAACTCCCGCACCCAACCCTTAAATGCCAATTTGGTTTTAAAATTGTATTGAAGTCATTGCTGAAAAGCTCTTACGATAAAAGCACACATTACACTCCCAACTTTACAAGGTGCCACTTCACACACTAAAGGAAAAAAACTGGTAACGTTTGAAATGCGTGACTTGAAGCTAATCTTAAACAGTTTCTTCTTTGCCTCGTATCAGTTTCATGTGAATTTAAGAATCAAATGTGTTCTTATGTTCAAAAAACAAATCTAAATAAAAAATCACTGCTGCATTTAATAGAATTGGTAAAATGAATAACTCCATGCAATATGCGACTTAAGTTCTTAACTTCACAATGTTAATAGTAGCTTAAAATAAATAAAGGTAAAGATACAAGATATAGGCTTGCATTTTGATAATCCACATTCTATTGCAGTAAGGTGTCTTACATATCACATGCCAATAGACTATGCAGTTAAGTGAGGAATTTTTTCATCGTTTCGAGCGTGGAACTTATCACATATTTGAAATGTATAAACAACCAAATAGACTGTCATCATTACCAAAGGACACAAGTCATCAGAGAGATACATAAGGAATCTAGCAAGCCACTGAGGGGGTGAATGATGTGAGGTGTAAAGCTGTTGGTGTAGAAGTCACCACCTAGTTATATTAACACGGCTTGTATGGGAGCCATGACACTTGAGAAGTTAGTATGTTCTCTTCAGTTGCCATAAAAGAAATGCAATGCTCAGGGAGGCAGATGGTGAGGCATTTAGCGTATGAAGTGGTTATATTTTTGATTGCTAGAAATCATGTCTTATCCATTGTGCTTTTCAGCAGTGCCTAGCATCACGGGAAGGACTTATAGACTTCATTCTAGGTATGGAGGCAAGATTTTGACCATTTTTTTCTTTTCACTTATGTATCCCTCCACTATCAGCTGGTAAGTCAAGTTGCAGCTGTGTTGTTTATTTACATGCTATCATCAGCCGATCCATTTGTCTTCATACTGATAAACAAATTTTACTGTGCTTATACAGGATGGAACAAAAGGTCGTTTACAACATTTGGGGGATAATAGAGGAGGTCAAGATTAACATCATTTGTATGTACCAAAAGTCATGTACTTCAACCGTTTTGCCGCTAGGGGCACAGATAAGGTGGAGTGGCTAGGGGTCTAGGAGTTTGCATCCTCCATGACATTATGTGTTAGGTCGGTCACCATTGTCGATGTGTGGTGAAGAGCAGTATGTTTCTGTTCAAAGGTGAACTACAGCATGCATTTGGCAACACACTGTGTAAGCATGGAAAGGAAGGTAAGGCTTCATGTTTTACTGTAATGTGCGTGCCGTGTTCATTGTGCCACAAATCTGGAGAGTTTGTAATGATTACTTTACAGTAAGTACAATAATATTGCCATTTCCTATAGGTTTTGAATAGCAGACTTTACGTTCTCTGAGCTGGCAGGCATGCCTCTGTTGTATGGGGAGACTCAATGCAATAGCAGTGCTGCAAGGTGCCTGTACGCCGAACGCTTTTCGATTAGACGGTTGCCGTCTGTCTCACACATTATTCCAACGACTGCATGAGTCCGTTCATGAGACAGGATCCCTGCAAGCACAACAGGAAATTAGTCGCCCTCGCACTGTACATACTGCACAAATGGAGGAGGCTGTGCTACAACAGTTTCAGCAGAATCCACATACCAGCGCACGTGCTGTAACGAGACATCTCAACAATACACATGATGCTGTGCTGCGTGTTCTGCATCAGGAGGGAATGCACCCATTCAAGTTGCAGAGGGTGCAGGACCTGTCAGCAAACGTTAGCTTATCATGCCTTCCCAGCATGAGTTTTATTTATAGATGAGGCCTTGTTCACAAGGAAGGGGATTTTTAAAACAGCCATTGTTCGCATTGGGATAATCCGAAGGATACAGTTGTGCATCATTATCAGCACAAATTTACTGTCAATGTGTGGGCTGGCATTGTAGCAGACCATCTGGTTGGGCCGTACATTTTACTGGACCGACTACGTGGTGGCAATTATCATGTGTGTGTACGTGACGTCTTACCGCAGCTCCTGGAGGAAGTTCCACTGGCAGTGAGGCAACAATTATGGTTTCAGCATGACGGTGCTCCTCCATATCATGATCTCCGTGTCAGGAACACATTGAATCAAAGGTTCCACAATCATTGGATTAGCAGGAGTGGGCCTGTACCTTGGCCACTTCAATCTCCTGATCTCACTCCATTGAATTCCTTTCAGTGGAGGGAGATGAAACTTCTCTGTAGATACCGCAGAAGATTTGGTTGCCCATGTTGCTGCAGCTGCAATGGTCATCTTGGAAACACCTGGAATCTTTGAATGTTCCAAACAATAACTCGGTCAACTCTCCTTTCGTGGAAATGGTACTTAGTACGTAGAGCTGTGACCCACCCTAACGGCAAAACAGTCGAAGTACATGAATTATGGCACATACAAATGTCGTTCATCTTTACCTCCTCTATCATCCCCGAACGTTGTAAACAACCTTTTGTTCCACTCTGTAGATGAACTTCCCCCTCAGAAATAGTTAGGTTATGGAAGTAAAAATAGGAAAGCATGCATAAAAAAAAATATTGTTTTAAAATTATAATGTGGTCAATAACAGGAAACAAGTTTAAATTTATGCGTAATTAAAAAATATACATGAAACACAATTTTACTATGCAGCAATGCTTTAGACATTGCTCTTGCAATATTTTTTTCAGTAGTGGCATGTCTTTTTGTAATATACTTACTACACAAACCATTTTCCAAGGAAATGCATGCTCGCTTCTGTAACTTGTAGTTCATATACACTGTGACACTTCCAGCATTTTCAGTTTCATTAGGCAAACATGTTTGTAACAGAAAACTGTGGAGTACCATTTATTATAGACAATGAATTTGGTTTAAAGTCTCAAATAAATGGTAATTATGGTCCTTCTGCAGTAGCAGTTTGGACGTTACCATGCATGTAAAGCTTGGAAATATTATGAATTTGGGGTATTTGTCAAACAGAAGATTTTCATTGATAAAAGTAAAGTATTTTGCAATTTATGACATATTCTCATTATAGAGGAGAGATCAAGTTGCAGAGATTAAACACACAATGAGGCTATTTATAAATTGTAGTACCGAGCACACCTAGAAAACAATATATACATTATCATAAATTCAATTTTTCTTAAAAATTATTCCAGTGCAAAACTATGCATGGTTGTAATAAATAAGAACATTTATTTTTGTCTTGTAACTGGTTNGGGGGGGGGGGGGGGGGGGGGGGGCAATAAAATGGCGACCCACCCTTAGAAAGGCTTAATGATTTCAGGTAGAATATAAATTATTAGCAAGCAGAATCGCTGCACATGGACATATGTTACTTTAAAAAATATGCAGAGTTTGGTGAAAATGTAAAACTCTGGGTATTTGTTGGTATATTTTTATTTTACACATGCAACATGAGTATCTTTGTGGCGTAGGAAATATGCTGGAGCAAGCTGGCCAACAGTCAGCTGCACTCTCCCAAAAGTATTATTTACGTCTTCTTAAAAGTCATTTATTTGCCTCATACTAGCTCTAAATGACTCTGGTTTAAAATATACTGCATCAATTAATGTAGAAATGTTTGAAAAATACCCTGCGACAGATCTGTACCCTTATCAAATTAAAATGAAGCATGCACGTGGTGACGTTAGTACCAGTAAGACTAGTGAAATAATCACACACAGTTTAAGTTTCATTTAATTTAAAACACCTGCACATTACTATTTTAGCTCAAAGTTTGGTTAATCACACTAACAACAGCTGTTTTGTGACCACTTAAAATATATTAATTATTTGACTAATAACTCTTTCCTGTCCACATATTTCTCTGTTGACTGGTATTGCGTAAGCACTGCTGTCAGAACAGCCAACTTAATATACGTTTCCATTCATTCATGCATCAGCTGATACATGCTTTTGTATATGGTGCGTTGTTACTTTTGTTTGTGTCGTGTTACCACGCAATGACTGTCAAAGTCTTGCCTTGGTAGCTAGAATAGAGAGTAAATACAGGTTTAGACTTGGAATTTATTGGCTCCCAAGAGGGAAGATAAAAGCTAAACACGTACATAATTTGGAACTCACCTGCAGTGGACGACAATAAAATACAGGTTAAACAGGCACGAACATGTGAGGGAGACCAAAGTGATGAAGTCTTCTGCAACACATGGCAGCATGCCAAGAAAGCCAGTGGGGGTAGGCCTATACTGTATGTTGTAAGTTTTAGCCCTCAGGAAGAGTTGGTGTCCATGAAGGGGTTAACAGCAACATGCAACGGGAAGTAGGCTGGAAAGCAAAATGGTTCCAATAAGTTACACAAGGAAACAGCAAATTACAATGTCAATGTGAGCAAAGTTTGATTGCCCTGCCACAGGCCAGCGTGGTGGGGTGCCACTGTGGTTTGTCAGAGACTACCGAACATTGGAGTCCACTCACACAGTAACCACCCCTGTCTCATATATGAACTGACATATAAATCACTAAAATCAATATTAAATAGTTGAGAAAGGTTACATCTTTAATTATCATGTATTTCGCCATGTCCATTTTCAGGAGGTGAGTAATAAGCACTTAGCTACTAGAGAAACTGTAAATTTAATCTAGAAAATCTTAAATGAAGGCAAAAAACATGATGCTAGCACTATGTAATGAAATATTAAATTTATTTACTCATATGAGGTTGTAAACATGGAGTTTACAGCCCTTGGACTCGAGCAGTGGTGATTTTTTTGTTCATAAATGAGTCCATTCATGACCTGTGTAGCTATGCACAAGCAGTGTTTCAGGTCCCAGGATCACCAGCATGGTTGATGCGTTCAATATGAATGAGAATTTGGCTAAAGTTATCTGTCCAAGGGTAGGTACAGTGGCAGGGTTAAGAAATTGGTGTAAGGTAAAATTAAACTAAGTAACTTCCAAAGAAGAGTCATTGTCAGAAAATTATCACTTTAACAATATTGTGATGTTTTGTTACTAATGGAACATGGGCGTTATTTTCCCTGCATATTCACCTTCACTTTTGCCCATATGGTATTTTCTCAGCATTTTCTTTTTGTAAAAGGAACTAAAAGCTGTTGGAAAAGAACTGTATCTAGATAATGCAATAAACTATTTGTGTGTGGCATAAGAATGAATAAACAGCATGAAGTTTCCAAATATGTTAAAAAAAAACCACATGCATTGCAAAATTTTAAGGTCATTTTGTTTTGGTTTACCTCTTAAACACCACTATTGGTTTTATCATAACTGAGAATGTAGGTTGCACTTAACCTCCAAGAAAGAATAGATAAAATAGATGCTCTTTCTCTACCAAAAATTCATAAATATCTCTATTAATTATATGGAAATATAAAACAGCACAGCTCTAAAAAAAGCCTGCTTTATCGCCTACAATTAAAAAAAAAAATTATAACAAATATTTAGATTATCTAGATTGTAATAAAATTTCTAAAAACAATTCAGTCCCTCTTGAGATCACCCCACTTAATCCAGCTCACTTAGGCAGGCTACTATTTTTCTTGTTTCCTAAAATATCCTGTTGTGTCCAACTAGTTCCCTTTGGTATTAGGAATTTCTATATAATAGTTATGCTTTGAATTCCTCATTCTCTTGTCATGGGTTGATCAGGATGTAAGGAGGCTAACCCCACCATCCTGGTTCCTCTGAGGTCGGTTGATTTGGTGTTCTTAAAGTCCCTTAGACATAGACGTGGGACTGAGGGGCGGGTGCAAGGCGTAATCTTCTACCTGGCTCAAAGCCCTGCATTGATTCCCCTCTTTGCAATTTGTTATTTAATGTATGCCTATGTATTTTGTCTGGATGTTTTGCATAGTATTAGATTTCTTGTTTTGCTAGGGTTTCTGTAAATTGCTCTAGTTTTGTTGTTTAATGTTTTTGTTTTGTTGTATTGTCAGTGTTCCCCCTACCAAGGCTTGTGCTGCTAATGGGCACTTTAAACCCTGTAATTAATAAAAATATAATGTTCACTATATTTTCAGATGTAAATGAAAGTGGTCTTAGAACAATACTGACTGAATATACTCCATACCACTATGAAGCCACTACCAATCAGCACACAGCCCCTTGTAGTTGCCATAAAGGATTCTTGTTTTCATGGTTTTTTTTTTACCAAATATGAACTATTCTGGCAGTGTTGCTGAGCTCGAATGAGGTGCATAGCTCTATGTTGTGCATTTAGCGGTGGTGCGTAATTTGGCCATCGTTGAATCCTAGGTCGTCATTCTGATCTTCTTTGATCTCCCATAATTTAATTCTGATGTTATTTGGAGAAGAGTAACTTGCATATCACTTGAAAACAATTCTTGATAGTGGATGCCAATGATGTTTATCAATATTATTATGATGGTAACTCTCCTGTCATATGTTTTATGCTTTGCTAGAAATACTGTAGTCAAGGTGCACCCTTAATGTTGTTGAATGAGAAAATCCAAACTTTACCAGTATCACAAAAATACTATGACCCCATCTCACAATCTCCTGCTACAATGCTGAAACCATAATACACTACTCCACTATATAGCTGGCCTTAAGTTCTCTGGAACACATCCTGCTTCTCATAGATTCACAAAAAATTGCTTTATCTAATGAGTGCATGGCAATTATCCCCTTCCCTCTTTCAACCAAGGAAATTCCACAAGCGATGATAAAAAACAGTCTGCCAAATACACCAGTCAATGAAATATATATATCAGCAACATTCATTATATAGTCATTTTAAATATCACATAATTTTTTGTGTTGTGTTGCATGATGTGTTGGCAAAAAGGACAAATGTGTTTTCTAGTGTCAATACAAAACATAGATGAATGTCAATAGTAATCTTGAACCTAGGTGTTTGTTTATATGCTGTGACTTGTATTTTATTGGAGGTTGTTTTAATTGTATGTTATGGTGAATTTTTANTCATTTTAAATATCACATAATTTTTTGTGTTGTGTTGCATGATGTGTTGGCAAAAAGGACAAATGTGTTTTCTAGTATCAATACAAAACATAGATGAATGTCAATAGTAATCTTGAACCTAGGTGTTTGTTTATATGCTGTGACTTGTATTTTATTGGAGGTTGTTTTAATTGTATGTTATGGTGAATTTTTATGTGATTTTTCATTTTGTTCAGTATAGTTGTTTGACTGGAGTAATTGCAATTATATGAAAAGTTACTGAAATTCTCATTTTGAAACATAGTAAAGATGTGCTTGATGACAAGTATTAGTGTGTTAATAGCCTGTGGTATGACTATTTTTACTTTTCATGCCATTATGAAACAAATTTATGAAATACAGGATTGGACGATTCATTGAAATTGTGTGTCCAGTTGTTTTACTGCATATGTTTTATTGTTTACACAATAATGTTGCAGTAATTAGATGTTCCATTGTCAATGGCAGCAATTGAAATGTTGTGTTACATGCATGTCATATTTTTGTAAATACTGTGTAATTGTTTATTTTTATTGGGAAATATTTACAGCAATTGTACACAAAGAATTCTTAGTTTTCCAAGAAAATGATATGTAATGTTGCAAAGTAATCTGTAACTATCTCGTAACTGTGCAAAGATAACATCTAGATGCTACATATTCCAACAGAACAAGCAAAATTGTCACTTCAACACTTTTTGTGGATAAAATCAGATTCAGTAAAGATGTAAAAATAAAAAATAGTGATAATTTGAAAATAATTTTATATATCATAAATATTTGAGATAACTATTTATTGCCTGATAACCTATAAAATAAACCTAATATTGCAATAAAAACCCTGACATTTTATTTGATAAATTCATTTTGGGAAATAAAACTGTTCAACATAATGCTGAGGGGTGATGATAATGGTGGATATTAATGTTGCTATCTTTATTATTGAATTGTTTGTTGGAATTGCATCATTTCATTAGCAGAGAGTATTTCAATAGTTACTGCTGCATTTAATTCTCGCCAAAGAAGTGAAACCCAAATGTTATTAAAATGTAGAAATTAAATAAAAAGTTGCCTTAAAAAATTTATTTTATTTCAAAGAAACATTTGAGGAATCTAAAAATGCAATAAAAAACCTGCTTATTTTTTAGTCCAACTCGTCAAACAAACTTGACACTGAAGGGGTTAATGAAATATATTTAGTTCCTACAAATTTAAACATTACACTTTCAATGTTGATGGTATCATCAATATGGCAGTAGCATGTAGAACTACTGTTCCTATATCACTGCCAGTTAATTTACTGCATGTCAGTAGGTCCGTTATAATATATAATGTTAGGAGTGTTAGTTAGTTTTTTTTCTTTCAAAAGTTGATTTTAAAATTGCTCAGTTAGTCATGAACAAAAATAGTATTTTGGACATATTCTATTGCAGTGGGTCTCATACAAAACTATAATATTATGTAGAGAAAACAAAACAGAGGCACATAACA
Source organism: Clitarchus hookeri (assembly GCA_002778355.1). NCBI lineage: Eukaryota > Metazoa > Arthropoda > Insecta > Phasmatodea > Phasmatidae > Clitarchus > Clitarchus hookeri. The sequence continues at coordinate 527,946 of NQII01000012.1, forward strand.
GAAGCCAAGTTGGACTGTTGTCAGTATATATACTACAAAACCAACACAGGCAGTTCTGAACAAGGAATTAAGTCAGAAAGCAACACAAAAATGCACAAGTGGACCCAATTACACAAACTTGAAAAACAAAAATAGTAAATATGAACAATACAATGAAGAAAGCACAGAAGATAAACTCTGCCAAAAAAAACTTACAGATATGCACAAAGGCGGGACGTAACAGCGAAGACGGTTCATATTAACACAGTGTTCCATGAGTAAACAGATGTGACATTTTGGGGAACTGCAATCTGTCTCCATCCTCAAGCATACAAACAGACTGAGGAACAACTGCAGAACCACTGAAATGAAGTATGTTCAAAATAATGTTTGACTTGTTAGCCCTATTGCGAGAATCCTTCAAAGAACATAGCCATGAAATATTGTGCATGTTTTATTTTTTCCCCACAGCATGTGTTGGTAAAACGAAGGTCTTTGTTGCTGAAGGCATTTTTGCATGTTTTGTTTCAGTGGGAGAGGAGAGCATGTGTCCAAGCCCCATCACTATTCCTCGCCGCAATCTGAGGCGGCTCCAGGGCATGCAGACACCGTGCACCACCAAAGTCACCCGGCAGAAGAACAAGTTGATCATACAGCAGCAGACTAAGAAACCTGGCTATAAACAATGAGCTTTGCTCAAGAGAAACATTACCATGAATTTTTAAAAATGGAGGGAAACAATCTGCTAGACTGTTAATAATCTCAAAGTAGAAAAAAAAATGACAGCACAAGAACTATTAGACACACACATGTAAATAGACCCATTTTTGTGTCTGGATGCACAGTCACAACAATTTTTGTTTGAACCAGCTTCTTCAGGTGGTGATGGTTCCGCAGTCTGTATGTTGCTAGTGAACCTAGCAACTAGAAGTCATATTAGGATGCAGCTGGACGTTTGAAAACCAAAAGTTCATTGTATATGTCTGAACAGGTAATGTGCAAGATGTGAGAATGACAGTTCAATAATATACACACAAATTTTGAATGTTCAGACTTCCTTTCTGTATCGTAGCATGTCTTCAGGCCAGTAGCGACATAACGTCGCTTGCCTAACTGCTGTGTGATCCCTTTCCACTGCCTAGTGAAGCTGTTCCAACCTTCATAACATTATGATCTCATATGTGCATGTGGAAATTTTTGACTTTGTATGTTAACAAGTTCCAAGCTGAGGGCACTTCTGATCGTATTTCAGTTTTAAGATTATTAAAGGCAGTCATGTGTGCAACTTTGTAAATATGTGTTACCAGTGAAGCTAGTTACCAAATTGCGTGGTGTGTCCTGCCCAGCAAGTAATGTCTGGTTATCCAGAGCTAAGAAAACTGCAGACAGCTTGTCTATATGCAGAATTGTGTTTATTTTCTCAAACTTTTACATCTTTGTTGTAGGATTCATACAATAATTTCAAAGTGGGCATTTTTTGCTTTAGCATGAAAATGGCTTGATCTAAGAGGAGCTTACTGCATAATGGTTCCTCTGTCTGTATTTAATTCCAGATTTTAATGGTGTAGAGATGTGCATTCTCTGAGTATTAGCAAGTGTGCAGTCATGCCTTTGTTACTGCCAGACACCAAATTTAACTTATCATAGTGCCCCATGTCAGGTTTCATAATGTGAAATGAAGTAATAGATGGTCATCCAAAGCTTTTTAGATGATGAAGGGTGAGTTGTAAGTCCCATTAACTTGTAGTTGTTATTCTAGCTCTAGATACAAATGATCACTTCTTTGAGCTTTGAAAATGGGTATAAGTTATTTTGAAAAAATGAGGCCCCCTTGAATGAGATGGATAGTCTGTGCATAGTGTATCATGCCTAGTTCTCTCGACTGCGACAGCAGAATCTTGCAACCAGTTTGTAAAACTAACAGTGTACTAAAAATAATTTCTGCAATTGCAAGTTCCAAACAATTGAGTTCACAAAATCTGCTACCATTTAACCTGCGAAAATGTACCTTATTCTGGACTCATGATTGAGATATGTTTTTTATTTATGGACGATTAGCCAGAAGACTAGTCCCATGCGTACATAAAATTGTGTTTTCCAGTGCAAATTATTTTGTCTTATTTTGCGTAAGTATTTATATTTAACTATATAATCCCCAAAAAAATGTTTTCACAATTCTGCTTTCCATTATTAAGGTGAAATTTTCATTCTAGGTATTCACTAAACTATCTGCATTCCACACAGATTAATGGTGCTAAATGAGTGTAGTGACAGTAACAGTTTATGTATTTTAAATTCAGTTAAAATTATTGATTTCTATGGGTTAATGATACTTTGAAGAAAAAAATATATATATATACACACACACAGATATACACACATATATATATATATACACACACACTCACACATACAGCAAAACCCCTTATTTACACTTTTCAAGGGGTCAAGGAGGCAGAGGGAAAAAGTGTAAATTAAGGGAAAGCTCTAAAATTTCCTTTAGTACATACCTCATTTCCTGTATATCTAGATTCTTCTGTGGTTAACACTTTCCAATAATAAACAATTTTAATCACAATTAAAAATACTGTATAACATCAATCTTCAACGCACACACAAAAATTTGTCGGATTTTGACTTAAATTAAATAAAGCTTCATCCACTAACATAGCCAATGTAAATGAAATAAAAAAAGGTCAATCTTCAACTTGCACATAAAAATTATGTCAGATTTTGTTAAAATAAATAAAGCATTAGCCACTACTAATATAAACAAAATAAAAGAAAATCTGTTCTTAAAATATAACAAGAAAATACTTTTGAGCCTATTTTCATACAAAATAGTCTAAAATCTTCTGATTACTTTTCTGACTGCTTAAGATATATGAATTGCCTCTTCCATTTCTTTGAACTTTGAATCCTTCACATATTTATATTTTTTTTTCGCATTTGGCTCACAATGTGCATAATTTTCTGAGATGGTTTCTTGGTTCTTGATAACTGTGTAAAGGGTGCTAATTGGAATGCATAATTCTTTTACAAGATCAACACGTGTACCCACATGCTTGTTGAACTTGGATATTATTTTTAGTTTATCTGCAACCAAAATTGTTCTATACACTTTTACGTTCTCCATTACATTCCACAAATAAAATATTAAGAAAAAAAAAAAAGAATAGGTCAGATTTTCTATTTAAATTAAAACAACGTACTGCAGATGTATTTATTTTTCGGGCATCAGCTAGATACACATTAACCTTTATTGTTGGAAATATCCATAGAATAAAAGACAGAGGTTAAGAACACAAAGTTTTGATGTGGACACTGCAGTTGCAGTGTTACCACTCGCGCTTTTAATAATGTTACATAATGTGAGAAAATTTTACCACAAAAAATTCTAAAACACAAAATAATGAAATAAAATATTAATCACAAACATGTTCAGTCAAAATGACAGGAATTAAAGTAGCATTTTCTGATATATATATATATATATATATGTATATATAGAGAGAGAGAGAGATAGAGAGAGAGAGAAGGGGGGAGGGACAGACATACATACACACACACACACACACACACACACACACACTTACTTTTCTTAAAAACTGACAAAATATGTAATAATAAAATTGTAATACAGTGGATTCTCAAAAATTCGTTTTTCAGTGGACTTACAAAAAAAATTAAGCACTCTGGGAAAACAGTGGATGCGGGCTTAGATTTTAGACCTGAGAAATATTGTACATAACCTGAAAATGCATGTTTTTTTAAAAACCAACTGCCTAAAGATGTCATTAAAAACAACTTATTCAAGTCAATTTATGATTAAATATTTACTTTAAATCAAAAACTTATGTTCTTGAAATTGAGCAAAATTTAATTTTTATTTACAGGGTGAGTATAAAAGAATACCCCAACATTGAAGGTCTATAATATCAAAACCAAACAACCTACAACCTTGATTGACAAATCAAATAAACCGTGGAACTGTGAATTTTGTTTACCATACATTCATAAATGTTCAATGTGACCATCATGAGCGGCCCGAGCGACATCTACGAGATAATCAAACTCGTTCCACGCTCTTGTCAGCATGTCCGGTGTTATGGCTTGAATGGCGTTCGCAACTCTCGGTTTGAGGTGGTGATGAGGTAGCGAGCTCACATTCGACACGTCAATGTGAAAGGGACGGTCTGATGTTTCCTTGCCCAGAACGAGGTAGACGATACCTTCATGTCTAAGCTGGTTTTTAGTGATGATGCGACGTTCCATACAAATGATAAGGTGAACCGGCACAACGTGCGGATATGGAGTCAGGAGCCTCCACATGAAACCACCGAACATGTGCACGCTTCCCCCAAAGTGAACATGTTTTGCGCTGTATCCAAAGACACTGTTTTTGGCCCTTTCTTTTTTCACGAGCCCACTGTTACTGGAATCCCTTATTTGGACATGCTTACAGAGTGGTTGTTTCCTCAGTTAGAAGAGGCGGCGGGGGACTTCATTTTCCAGCAGAATGGTGCGCCACCCCATTGGCACCTAGCTGTTCATGGATACCTGAACAAGATGTTGCTGCAACGCTGGATTGGTCGAGCAGCAGCTGGTGACCAGGCTCTTTATCACTAGCCTCCAAGAAGCCCGGGAGCTTGCCCTGTGCTATTTTTTTTTATGGAGGTACATAAAGGATCAAGTGTTTCGTCCACCATTGCTAGCTGACATTGACGACCTCAAAACGAGAATTATGGACGCCATCCAAACTGTAACACCGGACATGCTGACAAGAGCGTGGAACGAGTTTGATTATCGCGTAGATGTCGTTCGGGCCGCTCATGGTAGTCAAATTGAACATTTAGGAATGTATGGTAAACAAACTTCACAGTTCCACGGTTCATTTGATTGGTCAATGAAGGTTGTAGGTTGGTTGGCTTTGATATTATAGACTTTCAAAGTTGGGGTATTCTTTTATACTAATCCTGTATTTTAATGTTTTTGTCCAGTGTTTGTTTGTCGGCCGAGCCATGGTCAATACCTTGGTTAAACTTGCCACGACTGGTTTATTTGCGACAATTTTTGCCAATCATTATTTGCTGAGCCATTTTCGAACCTTTGTGATACTAACCAAATCCACAACAGATAGTTTCTGATGATAATCATGCCCATCAAAATATCACCCTTATTCAAAATTCTGTTCACAATAACAAGATCATTGATTGTTAGATACAGTGTTGGATATTCTGTGGTTAATTGTCGTCAACCTATGAGTGCAGTAACATGTAAGAAGAAGAATAAAAGTAGTCAGTAGAACACTAAAAACTGCTGTAAGATGTAAAAAATAATATTAATAGCACCAGTTGTCGATTATCCATGTTGTTTTGCATTCATATAGTGTCCAAAAACGATTGATGCGCGCAATCTTTTGCGAATGTACCGTCTGTTTTGAATGGACGTTACAGGAAAACAAACTATTGGCATTCATTGAATGCTGTTAACAGTTAGCATTGTTTATATGGGAATTTTGGCAGGACCAAAATAAATAAATGGGAAATGCCGTAAAATGTAAATAACAGTAACGAATAATCGAAAATCCACTGTAATAAAATAATAATCTTAAAATAACCTTCTGTGTGGTACATATTTTGTCAGTGTTTAAGTTAATTCTAATATATGTGTGTGTGTATATGAATATGTGTATATATATACACATATACATATTAGAATATATATATACTATATACACACACATACATACGTACATACATGCATGGCTACACAAAATAATATATATTATTTTGTGTAGCCTTTACACACTTTTAACAGCAGATACAGGAGAACCAGATGACCCACTTATTTTTCTTAACATCTCCCGTTTCCTTGTTACTGGCTATCATCAACAAACTTTTGTTGTGTAATGTTACTAGCAGCTTCTTTTATTTTTATTTTGTCGTGTGAAATGTTAAAAAAATAAACGTATTCAGTCTTAGGGTTTTGTTATAAGCTTTTAAAATAGCAGTAGTTGCCTCTATCCTTTTTTTGTTACATTCCTCCAACAAACTTCCAAAACTGATTAATTATCATTATTTTGAAGGATTTTCTATTTTTTAGGTTTTCTGATAATGTAATTATTTAGCAAAAAATATTATGAAATATATAATCACATTATTCTGAACACAAAAAAGTTAGTAAAAGTCAACATGGATATAGAAATTAACTTAATCTTTTCAATTAGTATTTCTAATGATTACATTTGTAATTGTTTGCATTATTAACACAAAATATAGTTACATTAACGCTGTCAGTACATACAACTCGTGTTCATCCTAGGTACACTGCATCCAGTCCTCTTAAAAAAAAACTCTAGAAAGAACTTTCACAGATTTTTTGAGCATGAAATTTCCTTCTATGTGATAAATATTTGTCCGTTTTTAAGTTCATTCTATCCCTGAGAAAAATAAAATAAGAAAAGGCCAAGAGCATTTTTTCCCAACTCTACTCATTGAAGATGCATTTTCAGTACATTAATATTAAATGCATAAATGCAAGCTTTTAAAAATATTTTTATAGGAAAAAAATAAAGTTTCCAGCTATTTTTCTTTTACTGGAATTCCCAGTCAGCACAAAATCCATGGCATGTTTGTATCTTTTCTTTTGTCCCATTTTTTTGGGTGTACCAATTAAGTTAAAATATTATCCCTGAAATTAAAGGACTGTTGTGTTGTATTTTTTTTGGATATTTTCCATTCTGTCTATTACTGGAGCTACACAAATTGTTAGAATATACACTTTGGTAAGTTTTTATACCTAAACAAAATTTCAGTAACACAGAATTTTTTGATCACGTGAAATCTTTAACTAAAATATAAGGAACTTGTTTTTCTAGCTCAGAAAAACAGCTGAAGTGCATTTTACAACAAATTGTTTAATTACGACTGGGATAGTGACCAGATGATTGCATCATTTCTTTGCTTACTTCTACCCTGCATATTGCATTAAACTACATTTACCTGGTGTGAAAATGTGCATCACTCTACTCTTCAGTACTTTGCTAACTTTCCTATATTGTGCCATCATCAATACTGTTGTAGATATTCAACAGACAACTTAACAAACAAAAATAAATAATGCTGAAGTTGATGTAAGGGTGTATTTGTGCACTTTGCTGATTTTATCTTGTGCTTTATTTAATCATTCTTTAAATAAAATTATATAGTTATTTGGACATCTTAAAAAGCACTTATCGAAGGCCTTTGGCAACAGACAAATGTTGGTATGAAGCTACACAGCCTGGTTATGAATAGTATTGTGCCATTATTATCAATGCCTTGCTGGATAGTCCACTACAGCTGTTATATATAAAATAAGTAAAACATGTTTGGAAACTTACAATATTACAAAAATATGTTTCTGTATTGTGTGAGAAAATGAAGTTAATAAGATGGTAACAGAAAATAGATAATTTTATGTTGACCAGATGTAAATAAAATGCTGGCCTATGTATAAAAGTGTTTACAATATGTTTTAAATACTTTTTCAAAACTGAATATGTGTCTTTCAGTTTCATGGTTTACAGCATACTGCACAGTTAAGACTGTAATACGTGTATGTGGGAATGCTTGTGTGTTTTGTGTGCGAGTTGAACCAATATTGTTGGATAATGTTCATGTTGTGTAGGACCTGTATCTTACATTAAGATTTGTGCTATAGTTTTGTAAGGTTTGTGAACTTAACCTACCTCAAAGGAGTTGTTAATAAGAGTTGAAGCTAGTATGTAGCTTCAGAAACATTGTTACATTATGTTTATTATAATGCATAGTCAAAGTTATTTCTAAGTCTGTAAAGTTTAGGATGAGTTTGTATGCATCTGGACCATTAATAGTTATATAATTTATAATGAAAACCAGGGAAATTATTACAAAAAATAACATAGTTCTTCAAAGATTTCAGAACATACTGTTTTACTACTTCAAGGAAGAAAGTAATTTTTTACTGGGAAATTGAAATAATTCCTGAATATTATTTTTTTTGTCGAGTTCCTATTTTTTTGTACAGATTTCGTTCATTCATGATTGGATATTGTAACACATCTGTACATTTTTAAACATATTTTTCATCTCTTATGTAGTAAAGGGATTTCATGAGGGTTTGGAAGGATGGTATCATAACATACAGTAGAGCACCCCTCAACCGGAATCGTCGGGGGAAGGTCTATTCCGGTCGAGGGAAAATTCTGGTTAAGGGAAATGAGGGTGAGATGATGTGAAAAATAACACATTTTTATTCTGAACTCGTGTATATGTGGCACACAATTTTTAACTTAAGAAATCAATGAGTGTAAATTATTAGTTTTATCCTTAAAGTTACAAAATCATTAAAACAAACATTACGTTCTGTTTATGAAATGTGAGTCGTAAAACTCCCGGCGCTGCGTTAATGACCTTCATTCTCAACCTTCTAGGGGGGATTCTTATCTCTTCGCAGGGCGCATGTCTGCCTGAATAAGCGAGATCTGGACATCATGTTACCGTTTGTTATGACGGGGTGCAGGTTATTTACGAGATATTGTCATAAAAAAATTTTCCCCCCAATACCATGTTCAGAAATTTGTCAACGAACAATACATTCTAATGTTTTAACTTAGTTTCTAAGGAAGTAAAAAAAATAATAAGAAATGAATAACTCATCACGTGTGTTTTAACGCGTATGGGTCGCAGCATACTTCAGCCTGCCTTTCTTCGACTGTTTTGCTTTGTATCACCTCTAGCCGCCATTCAGCTTGCGCACTTCTTTTGTCTTTTTTTCTTTCACCCTCTTGCTTGGTGTGCTTCCTTTCAACCACCGCCAGATGGCAAAAACAACAGCCATCCAGCACCAAGCAAGCCTGCTCGGTTCCTTTCTTTTCTTTCTCCCTCGTTCCACCTCTTTTTTGTTTGTCTCGCTCTCTCTCTCTCTCTGATGGAATGAGTCAGCCAGCAGTAGCTGTGTGTGTAACGCCGCACGCACACATGCACCACACCATTACCTGCCCGGCAACAACCGGCCGAGCTGGCAGGCTACGTACGGCGTACATGTTCCACAATTTAAGCACAGTGTTGAGGCATTTTGACATAAATACAAAAGTTTTATTTACGGGGAATACTGCGCTGTTGCTACTTTTCATCAGGCGGCGTGGCAACGATAACATTCAATGGCAAATTTATTAGTTTGACGTTGCCATAGTTTGCTGTTGATGCACTATCACGACAAGGCCTGGCAATATTTACGGGAATACAAAAATTCAGTGCGGCCTATACTTGAAATATTAATTATCCCTAATTTTTCATCAAAAACTTATGGTGCGGTCTATGCACGCCAAAATACGGCACATGTACACTAACACGTTAGAACACTAAATTCTGAAAGTCGCACCGCTAAAACCAACGGCATGTGTCGCACATTGCCATTAGTCACTGTCGCTTGTGTCATTATGCAGCGTAGTTGTAGCCGTGCCACTTGGGCCGGCTGTCTCTTCATCGTGCTGCAGCTTGTTTACCAGCTAACGGGAATGTACAGTCTGGTGTGAGCAACGAAAGACCTCTTGCGAGCGCAGGAAAGTTATGGCACAACTTTGCGACGTTTGAATTTTTTTTTGGAAAATTAGTTCCGGATAAGGGGAGTTCCGTTCGAGGGAATTCCGGTTAATTGGTGCTCTACTGTACCACATTCAATTCAAATTATTTTTTATTTGTTTGTAATATCAATTATAAGTTTTGTGTTGTGGGCAAAATAACAGTTGAAAACCTTGAATAGTATATCTTTGGACTGTTAAAAAAAATAATGGTTTCCCTATTTCTATTCCAGGTGGATACAATTTTAACCAAACAATAATAAATAAAGTATGGCTTTTGCTATGCTAAAGTTGTCTAACTGCTCAGCACAAAATTCTGACGATCTCCCCAATTACTAACAGATAAATTTTACTTGTCTGCTTTGTTCAGTGGTACAAATGCAATAACATTTACTTTTGGGCTGAACCAAAGTTGCGTGTGTTGTAGGTGCCTTAGTCATGTAAATTTTTGAATGATGGTGCTAGTGCTGTGCACTTAGCGAATACTCATTGGATGTATGAGGCGAAGAAGTGTGAGGATGAAATATGGGTGTTTCCATGGGTGCAAGTGCTACAATGCACATTATTGTTGGGTGTGACAGGTGAAGATTATTGTAATGGAGTGGCTGTGGAATGAGTATTGGCAAAGTTTTGCTTGCCTTACACTCCACACAAAGACATTTGAACTCGAACTGCCAAAATTAGTGGCAGAAGGGTGTCGTCTAAAACCACCGAGTGATTGTGGAACCTTTGTTATTGTTCAAGAATCTCTGATTATACACAGTAGCAGCAAATTACAATTAGACATGCATTAGCTTTTAGTGTTTAATTATGTTCCAAAAGTAGATATGAAATGTATTTTTAAAAGTCTTATTTTTTCTTGCATGAAGTTTCTTATACATTTACAATTTTTTTCCTAGTTGTGTTAATTACAGGATGTCACGCATCAATTACTTCAAACAATTTGATATTGTTGTCAAATATTTATATAATTTCACTGTCATAGTTCATTTCCTTGGCAATGATTTTTTTTATGCTTTATTATCTGGTTTTAACAAGCAAAGTGAAAAATTTTGTAGAATTATTTTGTGTGTGAACAATACATGGAAATAAAGTGATCTGCAATAATCATCTTAAGTAAATGAAGTAATCTCAAAAGTCAAGAATTTTGTGATTTACAAAGTAATGATTTTGTAATGTGTAAAATTATTTGGGAAAAAATTTCTACTAACTTTTGTAATTTTTTATGAAATAAAAATTTTTTTGTAATGAAATGCATGAGTTTGTATTATTGGCAAAATAACTTAAAACAGAAAAATGTTTTCCCTGGCAAACATACGAGGGTTATTCGGAAAGTAAGGTCCGATTTCTTATAAAACATTAACCATCACAGATTATTTCAAGAAACGGTTTTTATTTAATTCCTTACATGTTTCTCTATTTTTCTACAAAGTTTCCATATTTGTTTAAACATTTGTCATAACGTTCTACAAGCTTTTGTATGCCTAAGTCATAGACGTCTGCCGCCTGTGAGGATAACCAGTCTGTAGCTGCTTCTTTTACCTTCCATCTTCTCTAAAAATTGATCCCTTCCTTATGATATTGGTCCAAAAAACCAAGAGCACAGGCCATTCTTTTCATTTGGTGTTCCTCAGTAAGCAGCCTGGGAACCCAATGTGAGTACAATTTGTGAAATTGCAAGTTTTCAGAGACAAGTTTGTGCAAAGTTGTTCTACCCACATTCGGAAATTCCATTGCTAAAGTTGAAATTGTGAATCGCCGGTCTTCACAAATCTTTTCGTCCACTGCTTTGACCAAATCTTCTGTGATCACTGATGGTCGGCCTGATCGCGGTTCATCATTGACATTTTCCCGTCCGTCTTTGAAAGCTCTCACCCACTTACGCACTTTGCTGTCACTCATCGCATTGGGGCCATATACTTGACTTATCTGTCGATGAACTTCCGCTGCTGAAACGTTCCTTGCTGTCAAAAATCGAATCACTGACTGTATTTCACAGTCGGCAGGCTGATCAATTGTTTTAAACATTTTGAACTGACACTGTAAACAGCACACTGCAAAAATACCAATGCAAATGGCGTCGTTTGACGAGCAAGGCATGCCGGTAGTCGGTGCCCATGCGCGTTACAATGTTTGCGTGATATTAGATTAGCTACGGCGATTTGGACTTCACTTTCCGAATAACCCTCCTATGACAATTCGTACTTGTAGGTGTTACCATAAAGTAATTATTTTTATAAATGAAATAAACTTTTATTTCCCTTTTAATTAAATGAATTGTAGGACGATTCCATTAATAATGGATCAAAGTAAAATTTAATGGCCCTTAAACAGAAAAACTCATAAAGCCTTTCGTTTTAAAGGGAAATAATCATTCAACAATGAGCACTTGTAAGACTATGATTTTGAAAGATTATTCATTTCAATTTATAGTCTTGTGGAATGCCAGATAAACTTGGAGTCTCTGTAAAATAGATTATTTTATTCAAATAATTTATTTGCATTTTTTTTTTGTTTAAATAAGCTGTAGTAAAAAATATAATACTGTGTCAATGTAGCAATAATAAAAATTAAGCATCTTATCAAACTGAAACACTGGTTCAAAATTCTGTCTCTCTGGTTACTTCACTTGTGCCACCCCCAAAGATCAAGCACAAACAATTAGAGAATTGGCAATGATTCACCTCCTCCCTGCAGGACTATTTGGTCCTTTAATCAAAATCTCTGGAGAGGACCAGCCAATCATTACCACGTTCTGACTGGGACTGCCTGTGACGTTGGGGATAGCCCAACAAGGCTTACACATCCAGCCAACACCAAACCTCTAGCTACCAGGATCAGCACCGCCTCCGTTCCAGCTCGTGGACAGCCGATGCCGGTGGACCACAGCCATGGCCCGCGACCGACCACCGTCCAGGCCCAACCAGTGACCTTCAGCCAAAGAACCTCTTTTGCCAGCAGACCATTGGTGAGGCAGAGTGAAGGTAAGGCTTATACTACCACCACACCAATCATCAAGAGACTTCACCTCGATGAACCATATTTCATTCCTTGTAGACAATGCACCAGGGATCAATAAAAGTGAGATGCCAAATATTACAAACACCACCACAGTAGCATGACCTGACCCCATTGGAACCTTGCTCCCGTACGACTGTGCTACGACATAACACAGCGATCACACATCAGTGTAAACATTTCCACATTGACTTTCACTTGGCGTTTTCATCAACGGGTCAGAATTTCACTGCTTTTATTCATTAAATAAACACAAGAGATTACATTATTGCAGCCAACACTATTCGTACATACATGTAATTGAATATTTAAACAAAAAATAAATAGGCAGATTTCATCAGAACAAAGTTTATTCATGTTTATGCAAAATATACAATCTGTATATGACCAAGTACATGCAAATCATTCATTCATGTTTATGCAGAATATACAAACTGTACATCACCAAATACACGCAAGTCACCTGTTGTACCAACAAGCTTTATTATGATTTTTACGGTCATACCTTGGAAGTCCAAAACAAAACATGAACGATAACAGTATATCTCTTCAGCACTTGTAGCTTTCCTACAGAAAGTATCATCGTCCTTAGCTACATCGTAATTGGCACTAACAATATTATGATACACCCTGGCAGGAATATAACTACCTCTTGTAAGTTTGTAATTATACATTTTGGTTTACAGATTCTCCTAACCTAACATAACCGCTTTGCATCCATGATGGGTGAATCACTGTTTTTTTTTAGCAACATTAACTTAGTGATATCTCTTTGTCCTTATAACAGGAACTGAAAACAAGTAACTAAATTACAACTACAATACACCGCAAGAGTGTATTGTCCCTAAACACCACCCAACAGGTGATGATGTTCAATGTCAAATGTCACAGTCAGTATATGCATCAGTATTTCCAAGTATGTCACATGGCTACGCTTGAATCAATGTTCCTTGGTTTGAAGCAGAGTGGTACTTGGTCTGGCTCGCTTCGCTCGCCAGACACTCGCCAGTCACAGAAAATGTGTAAGTTCTTTGTTGTTGAAATCCTCTTCTCATAATATACTTAATAAACTCCCATTAGCTGTTAACACCAGCAATAGATAAAATGAGAATTGCAATTAGAAATTTGCAGTGGTCAAGGCCAAGTCTAATTTTTATCTACAACATAGATAAGACAATCAAGAGGTTGACCAAAAGTCCACATACAAGGTCATTCATATCAGACACACATAAGGAAACCTTATAAACGGGTGATAATCTGGGAGTGTTATCCCAGCAGTGGTCGGTAGTACTAGGGCCACTGCCTTCGGGCTGAGATAATGAGAACAAACTGAGAACCATAACAACTATAATACATATAGATTAAAAGTTTAATAACTGTAAAGACATTTAATGATGTAAAAATACATATATAAATACACAGAGGTGACAAAAGTCATGGAATAGCAATATGCAAATATACAGATGGCAGTAGTATCACATACAAAATGTATAAATGGGCAGTGCATTGGTTGGGCTTTAATTTCTAGTCAAGTGATTAATGTGAAAAGGTTTTTGACGTGATTATGGCCGCACGACGGGAATTAACACAGACTTTGAACGCGGAATGGTAGTTGGAGCTAGACGCATGGGACATTCAATTTCGGAAATGGTTAGGGAATTCAACATTCCGAGATTCACAGTGTCAAGAGAGTGCTGAGAATACCTCATTTCAGGCATAACCTCCCACCATGGACAACGCAGTGGCTGACCGCCTGCACTTAATGACCGAAACCAACGACGTGTGCGCAGAATGGTCAGTGTTATCAGACAAGCAACACTGCATAAAATAACCGCAGGAATCAATGTGGGACGTACGGAGGACGTGTCAGTTAGGACAGTGCGGCAAAATTTGGCTTTACTGGGCTATGCCAGCAGAAGACAGACTCGAGTACCTTTACTAACAGCACGACATCGCCTGCAACACCTCTCCTGGGCTCGTGACCATATCGGTTGGACCCTAGACGACTGGAAAACCGTGGCTTGGTCAGATGAGTCCCGATTTCAGTTGGTAAGAGCTGATGGTAGGGCTCGAGTGTGGCGCAGACCCCACGAATCCATGGTCCCAAGTTGTCAACAAGGAACTGTGCAAGCTGGTGGTGGCTCCATAATGGTGTGGGCTGTTCTTACATGGAATGGACTGGGTCCTCTGGTCTAACTGAACTGATCATTGACTGGAAAGGGTTATGTTCAGCTACTTGGAGACCACTTGCAGCCATTCATGGACTTCATGTACCCAAACAACGATGGAATTTTTATGGATGACAATGCGTCATGTCACCGGCCCACAATTGTTCGCGATTGGTTTAAAGAACATTCTGAACAATTCTAGCGAATGATTTGGCCACCAAGATCGCCCGACATGAATCCCATCGAACATTTATGGGACATAGTCGAGAAGTCAGTGCATGCACAAACTCCTGTACCGGCAACACTTTCGCAGTTATGGACGTCTATAGAGGCAGCATGGCTCAATATTTCTGCCGGGGACTTCCAATGTCGAGTTGCTGCACTTCGCCGGGCAAAAAGAGGTCCGACACGATATTAGGAGGTATCCCATGACTTTTGTCGCCTCAGTGTATATTCCATTGAAATATTAATAACTAATTCTAGTGGCCCTAGTACTACGGGCCACTGCCGCTATGTTACTCCCCGGTCAGTCCCCATTTCTAAAGTTTGTGCATCCCTGCCTGATACAGTTGACCCGGTATGTGGACCTTCTGTCAACCCGACGACCTCTGTATCACAAAATGTTAGAGATAAAACTGGGACCTCGTTCTTTATCACACTTACTTATTGTGTATTGCTGACCCACGAGGCAGTGCTAGAGGTTATTAATAGTTGTTGGGAAGTTATTTATAGCATATTGAGAATAGTTATTGTACAACAATTAACTTCTGTTCACTCTGTGACTGGGGAGAGTTTGGCAAGCGAAGTGAGCCAGACCGAGCCCTACTCTGCTTCAAACCAAAGTACATTGATTCAAGCGTAGCCATGTGACATACTTGAAAATACTGATGCATATACTAATTGTTCCAATCTGTTCATTCGTTGGTGAAGTATTCTGTGCAATTCGAACGTGCTATTCATGCATGCTATTGTAGGAATAATCAGTAAATATGTTGAGTGTCTATGAGAGTTCTGATGCTGATATTTCTACAGCTTCTAAGAAAAGAAAAAAATGTGTTACAAACAGAGATATTTATAAGTCAGTTGTAGTAAAGACTGCGAAGGTTAAAGGTTTGCAGCATATCAACCATGTTGGTAAATACATCACAGTAAGGAAAATGTGACCATGATGCAGGTATGTAAAAATATCACAGTGTATAGTATAAGCATGGTAATTGTTTGTTTGTTTTATTGCATCTGTAAGATCTTTTTTCAATACATAACAGTACAAAGATATTGGACATGTCAAATTTCAGTATTCAAAGTTTACACACACGCACACACATATGTCAGATTGTACGTACACACACATACATTTTCTTCATAATGCGACTAATCTTCTTTCAACATGCTATAGGGCATCATCGTTTTACTGAAACAGAAGAAAAAGGGTACTAAAAAAACCAGAACAAGAAATGTGTACAATGAAGTGTTTTATAGTAATTTATTAATTTTTGTAGTTTAGATATTCATCTACGCTATAAAATGCACATTCAATAAAAAATTCTTTCAGCTGTTTTTAATTAAAGGGTTTTTGGTTAGACAAGCAAATTTCTTGAAGGTGTTGTGGTAATTTATAGAAAAGTTGGCTCCCAAGGTAGGGCAGCCCTTTCTGGACTAGTTTTAAGTTAACTGAAGCCATGCGTGTTTTTTTATTCTAGTGACATGCTTATGAAAAGACTCATTTATCTGAAATAAGTGACTGTTTTTGGGACACAAAAATGAGTACTGAAAACATGTATTCACATGCAAATATTAAAATCTCTCAGCTCTTGAAAAGAGGTCTATATGAGTCTGAATTTATTTTGCCATTGATTATTCTTGCAGTTATCTTTTGCATGTAAAACACTTTTTTACTGTCAGTGGAATTTCCCAAAAAAATTGTACCGTAACACATGATTGAATGAAAATATGCAAAATTACAATATTTTTTCAAGACCTCTGCATCACTTCATAGAGAAAAACAGGATGAACTTAGTTTAGGTCCAATATACGCAATGTGAGATTTCCAGTTTAGTAAATTGTTTACTTTTAAGCCAAGAAACTTAGTCACTGTTGATTCATTAATTTTGTGTGTGTTACTGCTAACATATGAATTAGTGTTTTTTGTTTTCTTTGTGAGTAAATTCATAAGATATGTTTTATCTAGTTTGAGATTTAATTTTTTTGCAGTAAACCATGCATTTAGCTCTGTAAATGTTGTGTCTGTTTTTTGCATAAGATCATTTACTGAGTCTCCAGAGACTAAGCTGCTAGTATCATCTGCAAATAAAATTGGAGTAGTGCCTGGGGTTAAGGCACATGGGAGGTCATTTACATAAACTGGGAAGAGTGGGGGGCCTAATATTGAGCCTTGTGGGATCCCATGCTTGATTTTTCTTGGCTCAAAGTAGAATGAAGTAGTTTTTTCTTTGATCCACACTTGTCTGTTTGAAAGGTATGAGCTCATTAGTTTATTGGGTGTACATGAGACTCCATAAAACTTTAATTTTTCTATAAGTATGTTGTGATTTACACAGTCAAATGCTTTAGTGAGGTCACAAAAGATTCCATTATATGGCATCTTTTTCATCAAGTGCGTTAAGAATTTTAATTTGTTAGTTTGAAAATTGCATCATTTGTTAAAGTGTTTTTTCCTAAAGCCAAACTGAAAATTTGATAAAATTTAGTGATTCTCAAAATGTTGCAGCAATTTCTTGTAAATTATTTTCCAATTACTTTTGAAAAGGAGGTAATAAGTGAGATAGGTCTATAATTGGTTACTTCGGTCTTGTCACCTTTCTTAAACAATGGTGTTACCGTAGCCCATTTGAGTCTATCTGGAAACAATCATGTATTGAAGATAGCATTACAAATATGGCTTAATGGAACACTGAATTCAAAAGCACATTGCTTTAATAACCTACAGCTAATGTCATCATAGCCACTTGATAATTTTGGTTGCAAAGAATTGATTGTTTTCTCCGCTTCTTTTGGAGTTTTGTAAGTAAAAGGTATAGCAGGGTATTCAGTACCCTGAGGGCTGATTAAATATACGTTTCTATGGGTGCAACGCAAAATTTGCACTTGCGCTGCACTACAGTGGAATTAACTATGAACAATCAGAAAAGCAAACAGTCCCGTAACCGACGCAAAATGCAGAGAAATCTGTACCAGGCAGATATCTCTGCGCAAATGGAATTGCTCTCGCTGCGCATGCGCAGTCGACACGTGTAGCCTTCCACAAGCTGGCTGCCATATTGAAATTGGCAAAAAAAAAATACGCGTTTGTTATTGTTTGCTGTAGAAAAGTTGTGGAAATTACTTAATTAGAGTGATTTCAGCAGAAAATATAAGTTGGATGTAAAATTTTATTGAATGATACTGACAGCGGCCATCAGGTGTTCTACCTGTGGTTGTACAAATAGGTTTGGGTGTGACTTTTCACTGGTAAGTAATGCCTGTTGTTGAATTAATTGGAATATATTTGTTACTAGCTACAGTATATTCATAGTATACATTCTTTATGTGCGGTTTCTTTACAGGTTCCGTAAAGATGAAGTAAAGCTTGAATCTTGAATTGCAGCACTTGGGCGGGAAAATTGGCATCCTACTGTGCACGGTAGAACATGCTCTGATCATTGTAGCAGAGACGACCAAGCAGGATGCCTCGGAGTTGGATACTGCCTTCAGCATTTCCATCGTATCTGCTTAAGGTAAATACTAAATACGACACGCAAATACAACCTGTCGCAAAGTCATTAGGGGTAACAGTGCACCAACATGTGCAGCTTTGAACCATGTCTGAAGATTAAGATTAATATATATAATTAATGAAATAATAAAAAAGGAAATTTAACATTAACATAAGCATTTTGAATGAAAATTTAGCCTATAGTTGTTAGACAAAGTCACCCCGAATCGGCACAAAGTACCCCAGATGATTGTATTGTAAATAGCGTAGGGTCAAGGCTGTGTATCAGTTCGAGGGAGGTGATCACACATGTTTATTAAAAGTCTACCTAACCTACTTAAGCACCTACAAATTTTTTGTTTTATTATTTATTGTCATTTCTCGCATTTATCCTATTTGCAACAGCACTCTAAGTGCACAAATAGTATAGCACACTCGCACAGATATAGCACACTCGCACAGATATAGCACACTCGCACAGATATAGCACACTCGCACAGATATAGCACACTCGCACAGATATAGCACACTCGCACAGATATAGCACACTCGCACAGATATAGCACACTCGCACAGATATAGCACACTCGCACAGATATAGCACACTCGCACAGATATAGCACACTCGCACAGATATAGCACACTCGCACAGATATAGCACACTCGCACAGATATAGCACACTCGCACAGATATAGCACACTCGCACAGATATAGCACACTCGCACAGATATAGCACACTCGCACAGATATAGCACACTCGCATGGATATAGCACAACGTCCTTTGCTACATTCACAAAAATATGCATATTTTATGGAAATTTTTATGATATTTTCCAGGTAGGCTACTTCCCTCAAAAGTTCTTGTGTCATGCATTGTGTTGTCAGTGATGGTTCTGTTCTTTACATAAACATTCATTTTATAAGTTTATATTTACCTACTTTAAAGAAATACTGCAGTAATTGTTACAATTTTGTGCTTTTTTGAAAAACAGGAAAAAATCTTTGAAATTAGTATGAATACTCTATTCATGGTTTCTACGTGTTTTTTGAATCAAACCTTTGAAAAATCACACCATGTATGAAGTGTTTGGTTATTTTCTAAATACACCATGTATCACAAGCACTAGTGTTAACATTAAAGTACCTTATTTCTTGTTAGATTAATATTTTATTTTTATTTTATCTACAAATTATAATATTTAGTTTATAGCTAATATGGATTAAGACAATAAGAAAACAGGTGTGTTGGTAATGCCTTGTAGGAAATATTTCTTATGCAACATATTATTACACTGAGTGCACACAAATGTGGTGCACTGTCTCTTTGATGTAATTTTCTAGACTCTGATAAGCTTTGTTCGCATGAGGCTGAGGAATATCCTGAAAGTTGATCTTTAGCAGGGCTTCAGAAAAGTTGGAAGTAACCACAAATGGACTATACTAACAGTACTAATCATGCTGAATATGAATTTAAATGGGGCATCACAATATTGCAAGTACTTACTATAAAATGTGATAGTGGGTAGCGCTGTGAATATCAGGGAAATTGTGGGGTAGAACAATTAAAATATATGCCAATCGAGTTGTTTAACTTAACCTCACTTCATGATTGGTGAATTACAGGGGATGGGTGTGCTGACGTGCTATGGCGCATAGGGAAACATATAGTGAGGACTAACAGGAATAAACTATGGTAATTCAATCTTGACATAATAATAAGATTTAATCCTGAGAGTCCTTATCAACCTTATTCTAACATGCTATAGTGCCATCAGTACACCCACCCCTGTGATTCACCTATCATGAAATTAGGTTTAGTTTGAGTAGGTATTAGGCATTTGACTGGGAATGTGCAGATAGTATGTAAGATTTTCAATTTCCATGTTAATATGCAATATTCCACTGAATATTATTTCCACATTAACATACAATTATGTACAACCCATTAAAATGATTAATTGAAGATCAATGACAACGATCCATAATGATGGTGGATATACTTTTTTGGTCATATATATATATATATATATACATATATACACACTGAGGCGACAAAAGTCATGGGATACCTCCTAACATTGTGTCGGACCTCCTTTTGCCTGGCGAAGTGCAGCAACTCGACGTGGCATGGACTCAAGTCGTTGGAAGTCNGCATGGACTCAACAAGTCGTTGGAAGTCCCCAGCAGAAATATTGAGCCATGCTGCCTCTATAGACGTCCATAATTGCGAAAGTGTTGCCGTTGCGGGAGTTTGTGCACGAACTAACCTCTCGACGATGTCCCATAAATATNGCCTCTATAGACGTCCATAATTGCGAAAGTGTTGCCGGTGCAGGAGTTTGTGCACGAACTGACTTCTCGATTATGTCCCATAAATGTTCGATGGGATTCATGTCGGGCGATCTTGGTGGCCAAATCAGGCCAAAACATTCGCTGGAATTATTCAGAATGTTCTTCAAACCAATTGCGAACAGTTGTGGCCCGGTGACATGGCGCATTGTCATCCATAAAAATTCCATCATTGTTTGGGTACATGAAGTCCATGAATGGCTGCAAGTGGTCTCCAAGTAGCTGAACATAACCCTTTCCAGTCAATGATCGGTTCAATTGGACCAGAGGACCCAGTCCATTCCATGTAAAAAAACAGCCCACACCATTCTGGAGCCACCACCAGCTTGCACAGTTCCTTGTTGACAACTTGGGTCCATGGATTCATGGGGGCTCCGCCACACTCAAACCCTACCATCAGCTCTTACCTTCTGCAATCGGGACTCATCTGACCAAGCCACGGTTTTCCAGTCGTCTAGGGTCCAATAGATATGGTCACGAGCCCAGGAGAGGCGCTGCAGGCGATGTCGTGCTGTTAATAAAGGCACTCAAGTCGGACTTCTGCTGGCTTAGCCCAGTAAAGCCAAATTTTGCCGCACTGTCCTAACTGACACGTCCGTCATACGTCCCACATTGATTCCTGCTGTTATTTCACGCAGTGTTGCTTGTCTGTTAACACTGACAATTCTGTGCACACGTCGTTGGTCTCGGTCATTAAGTGCAGGCGGTCGGCCACTGCATTGTCCATGGTGGGAGGTTATGCCTGAAATTAGGTATTCTCGGCACACTCTTGACACTGTGGATCTCGGAATGTTGAATTCCCTAACCATTTCCGAAATGGAATGTCCCATGCGTCTAGCTCCAACTACCATTCCGCGTTCAAAGTCTGTTAATTCCCGTCGTGCGGCCATAATCACGTCAGAAACCTTTCCACATGAATCACTTGACTACAAATGAAAGCCCAACCAATGCACTGCCCATTTATACATTTTGTACGCGATACTACTGCCATCTGTATATTTGCATAATGCTATTCCATGACTTTTGTCACCTCAGTGTGTGTGTTTATGTATATACATATATATATATATATATATATATATATATACATACACATATACATACAGGTATATATATTGCTGATAAAATACATATAGGATACGTTCACCTTTCATTAAAACAATTATAAACTTCACAAGTGTTCATATTTCCATATAATTAGATTTAACACATTAATCAGCATGAACGGCAATCCACAAACACACTTTCTCAACTAACTGTAAATTGTATTTAAATGGCTAAACTAATGTGAGATTTCAGCTCATACTGCAATGTGACGACTTTCAGTTGGCTGTTCTTAATGTCACCATGTCATAATATGATGAATATACCATGTAAACACAGGCTCTGAATGCCTTTTACAATATTTTTGTATGGACTGTTTCCATAGGAAGAAGCCCACCAGAATTTCGACAAGGTGCCTTGGAAAAGCCAAATATATAGTTTTCATAGCCCAGGTGTGTTTCCTTCACAAAAGCTGTGATTCTTAACATTTACCATAACATGTTATAAAAATGCTGTGTTTAAGGAATTTCAGTTTTTAAAACATAAAAAGGTAGGCAAAGATAAAATTATAAATTAATGCATTTATGTAATCACCTTCAAACTTCAAATTAATTTTAAAATCTTGTTTCTTATTTTAAATATTTTGCATAATATTTTGTGAGTGCCCTTATCATTTGCATACATATTTTGGTAACAGTAGCATGAGTATGTACCATAAATGTCACCAATTTAATGCTTTGACTTAAGCAATAAAGGAAAGTTTCATATTGCAGCATTGTGGTTGACTGCTGCCAAAGAGGGGTCCATAGAATCTGTGTTTTAAATGCTATATTCAGTTCTCCTTGGAATGACATGCATGCAGAAGCTATGTGGTGAGTAATTCTATTGGGTGGTATAAATTAGTAAACAAATAAAATTAAACTAGCATTTAATTTTGTCTTATGTGCGAAATTGTTTGTATTCATTGTAATGTTGAACTGAAAACATTTTGTAGAGAAGTGTTAAACTACTCAGTAATTTATATTCGTGCACATTTCTGTCATGTTTAAGTGTGAGAAAGTGTAATTTTATGAGTGCTGAAAGAAGAACACTGTATATTACTTGATTTCATACTCCAGATTATGCAAGTCTTACAGTTTGATACTGGGACTCAATACTGTACAGCACTAATTCATTTTTGTTCCCATTTATGCAAATGATAGGTACAGTAAAACCTCGTTAATCCAGATCTCCGGATGTTTTTAATTTAATGTTCATATAGATAATATGTAATATGAAGTGGATTGACTCACCAGCTATAAATAGCTTTGACTTGACCTTGAATCCCTACCCATCACTTCCCCTCCCTCAATCTCCACAGTTTTCAAACAGCACTTGTCATTTTGTTTTTTGCGTGTGGTTCAACCGGATATTATTTTTTATCAAAGTGTTTGGGAGTGTATTGTAGTGTACGTACAAGTTTAAAATGGCATCGAAGCGAAAGAAGGTCGTGGTTTCAATGGATAAAAGTTAAGACGCTATTAATCGAATTGATAAATGAGAAGCATTGAAAAAAATAGCTGCTGAATTGGAAGTTGGAACTTCAACAGTAAATTGAAGATTTTTGTTGTAAAATTATATGTAAAAATAGTTTGGAAGGCAGAGGAACTGCAAAAAAAGCAAAAAAATGAAGCATTAGACGACGCATTATTTATGTGGTACAATGCTCAGCGAGAACGTGGTTTGCCTATCTGGACCGATCTTGGCCCAAAGAGCTTTGAGCTTAAACAAAAAGTTACCAAATTCTGACCTAGAATTCACTGCTAGCCAGGGGTGGCTAGAGTGTTTTAAAAACAGACACGGTATTCGCCAAATTACTCTGACTGGAGAGAGCTTGTCTAGTGATGATGCTGCTGCTGAAATATTTAAAAAGGACTTCGAACAATTTGTTTTATCTGAAGGATTGACACCCGATCAAGTTTATATAGCTGACGAAACTGGGCTTTTTTACCAGATGCTTCCGAGCAAAACGTTAGCATCAAAGCTTGAAGATTCGGCTAAGGGCTACAAGAAAAGCAAAGATAGGCTAACTACTGTGGCTTGTAGCAATGCATCAGGGAAACATAAGTTTCCTCTTGTCATTGTAGGGAAATCCAAGAATCCCCGAGAGCTAAAAAATGTGAAACACAATACGTTGCCAGTGGTTTACCGACCACAAAAAGGTGTGTGGATGGACAGTTTTTTGTTTAAGAATGTTTTTTGATAACTTTGTTCCTGAAGTTCGAAAATTCCTGAAAGAAAATACGAAGTTTACCAGAAAAAGCTATTTTATTGGTTGACAATGCTCCATCTCTTCTGGGAGAACAAGAACTCGTGAGTGGAGGAATTAAAGTGAAATTTCTTCCACCAAACGTAACTCCACTGCTGCAGCCTATGGACCAGGGAGTCCTTGAAAACATCAAAAGAATTTACCGAAAAGAACTGCTTCGTAAAATAATTGAGAGGAAGGGGAAAAAAGTGTGATTGATTTGTTGAAATCAATCAATATCAAAAATGTTATTTACATGGTTTCTGACGCTTGGGATTGCATCACAAAAAGCTCTTTGAAAAAGTCATGGAAAAAACTGCGGCCAGCTATTTGTGCTACAAACGAAATGGCAAGCAATGATTTGGTGCAAGTGGCTGCAGACGACCTTCTGCAAATGTTAAGAACAATAAGTGGGTGCTCAGATGTTGACATGGAAGACGTCATTGAGTGGCTGAAAGACAACAATAACGGTGGCTACGGCACTATGAGGGAAGAAGAAATTGTAGCGGCATGCACATCTACAGCAGACAGTGAGGAAGAATATGACGTGGACGAGGAGGGAGCGATCACATCGCAACAGCGGGCGACACACGCAGATGCTGCAGACCAGCTGACAAACATCATGACGTACTTGGAGCATCGGCTAGACGCCACTCCAGCTGAACTATTAAAGATAAAACGTTTGCGTGACCGTGCTTCATTCAAATGCCACACGTGTTTGAAACAGAAGACAGTGGACAAATTCTTTATTAATAAATTATGTGAAAAGTTATTTTTATATTTTTTAAATGTCTTTTAAACAATTCTATGTAATTTTGTTACAAAACATAGTTTTTTTATCGTAATAAACTGTAAGTCTGCTTATTTGAGGATTTGTTTTGCTTATTACCCGGATTATCCGGATTGCCTTTTCTCCCAGTTAGTTCGGATAAACTAGGTTTTACTGTATTACAATTAAATTATAGCCCTTTGATATGCGAGTTCTTGCCTTCTCTTCTCCAATGAATTGAAGGCACACCATGTAATTTACTTACTCTTACGTCAATCAATAAATTTAATTTTTGTTGATGTTTCATGTTGTTAGAGCATTTGAACGGTACGTTCAAGTTTGAAGAACCTTCAGTGCCATGGTGCAGACAACTAGAGTTGCTTGTTGCTGGTAGAAAGCTACTGGTGTAACCCAGAAACAGCTAGTTGTGCTGTTTCATCTACAGCAATTTTTAATGTTTCCATCACTCAATAAAACCAATTTATTCAACCAATAGTTTCTTACCTTTATTCTCAGTAAGCACCTTGTCTGGCCTCTCCACACCAAGTACAGTTTCCCGTATCCTCAAACAACAGAGGAATGCTTAATGTTGTCTGACGTGCCTTTCTGCCAACAGAAGTGAAGTAAGCTACACAACTATTGTCGTGCCATAATGTCTGCAAGGGCATGATATTGGAGGCTGTGTTAATAAACACATTTGTCATATTCCACTAATACATACTCCCAAATCTGTTTAGTTCAATGAAATTATGGCCCTTAATTGCCTTGTTTAAAGCAACATTTCAGTCAGTTATGGAGGACTGAACGTGGGATTATTTTGGTAATTCAAAGTGAAATTTTTTAATTGTACTAAAATGTAAACAAATACTGTAGGAAGTGTGAAGTTGTTATTAACAAATCTTTTGATAATAGCTTAAGCAATAGAATGAATGATTAAAAATATTCTGATTTTCAGATAAAATTTCAGTGTCAACACTTTTTATCAATTTTAAATTTGTTTCTCTTTCACTTCAAAATGTTATAGTATCTCTCAAGTGCTCCGCTATAATTGTATGGCAACTGATTTGTCTTGTATGTGAATTTTAGGGCAGTGTTTTTATTTTATTTTAAACTCTAAATTCCACAATCCAGTCACCTTGGTGACTGAACTGATATTCACACTCTGTGCTGAGGTACACTATTACTTCCTCAGCTGGTGCCCTGGCCTAGCTCGCAAGTTTACTGCTGATGTTCTCATATCCCTTCATAGTATAAGTAATATTCAAGAGAAGAGAAAATTATGCAGCAGCGTCCACAAAGTTATACACAAAGTAATTTGAGTCTTTACGGTGATTTAGCGCCCTGTTGTTACGACGTACATTTATGACTTACATTAGCACACCAGCTTGGAAATCAAAACCATAAGGAAACTGATAATTATAATTGACTGGAGCGGGGGCTCCACCCGATCAAGATCGCATGATGCCAGTAAATGTAAATGGTGAGAAATTTTAAACAAATTTATTAAATTGCAAAGTTTGTCAACAAGTATAGTATTCCCTAATGCAAGATAACCCTTTTAATGACACACATTTCATTAACCCAGTCGGTAATGCTTTACTTGAGCCATTATGACCACACAGTTAGTTCTAAAACTTCGTAACATTATGCACACCTCACAAAAAGGGATAATTATTATTCTGGGTCACCTGCATTATTTGTATTTTGTTTGGTTTTAATATTTTCTGTAAAAATTCAATTTTTTTTAAAAAGTATTTGTTGCTATAATAGGGCAATATTTTGCAAGTCCAAAAAATAAGCTTCTCATTTTAGTCTACGTTGTGATAAGTAGAATTTTTTGCAGAATTCTGCATTGCTTTGGTTTTGAATTAATTTTTTATAAGTGAACCTGGAACCCAGTGTGGACTAGCTATGGTTGTAGAAATGCCTCATTACATTGAAGATTCTTATGTTGTCCCTCTGCGATTCACTGCAAATCCGTAAGTTTGTTTTGGGAAAAACTGTTTTTAGCCAGTGTATTGCAAATATATTTTTTTTTGGTGCAAACATAATCTTGTAAATATATTTTAGTTGTTTTTTGTGGAACCCTTGTAATTATATAAACATTCTAGGTTCATCTTAAACATATTCCTACACAAATTTCCTGTATAAGTTTGGCCAGAAGTTTGGTTCTTGGTGCATGTAGAATGGCAAATGGAGTAATTTTTAATGAAAAACATTAACATCCTTTATACCGGCCAGTTCTCGCTAGAGTACTTGTGAAAGTCCTGCTGAAGATCCATTGGTTTGCATCTAGTGTATTCCTCCACCATACATAAAATTAATATTGCCATAGATCTGATCACTTAATTCATGTTTAAGTAAAGTAAAACTGAAATCAGTAAACTAATAAATATTTTATGAATTTGCCCATTGTTACACTTATATGCAAAAAAAAAATTCTTTCAATATTCACAAATGTTTAACTTACACACTTGGTAACATTATCACATGGAATTTTTCCTCCGTCATTATCAACTTAAACGGGTACATACCGGCCAATGTGCACGTTAAAATATGTGCTGTTAAGGGGCGATGGCATTTTTCAAAGGTTGATTTCAAAAGTGCTCAGATAACTGCAAACAGCCCATAACCAAGGATCATTGCTTCTTTCAAATATTACTTTTTCAAATCCAAACAGCACAGTAGCTTGAACCATTATCATACCTGCAGTATTAGATGAAGTCTCCTTGTTGACAGAGAAGTCCTTGCAACATACGACGTCCTGAACATCAATGTTGCCGTATTTAGCTTTGGTGCGAGATGAACGAAGTGCATGCTTTTTCTGTTAGTCGAGAGTGTGCAAAAACACAACTTTCTTGGCACACAATGATTCACTTACAAAACTGATTGTCTCACTCTGTCGTCAACCTGCAGACCACTAATACGTAATACAAAAAATTCTTCAGGGACCATATTACCAACAATTGTAGATACAACATGACGTGCTGTTACTACCATAGGTCGTATTGGCCCTGAACATTTTTTCATAATATTGATGGTCTGCAGCTTTACATCAGCAAGTCAATCAGTTCTGCAAGCAAATCAATGTGTGCCAAGAAATCATCAATCAATTTGTTAATATTCTGCGTGTTAGATTGTGCACTGATTGGACCAACAGCGAAAAAAATACCCAGCATTTATATTGTACCAGGAGTTTAACCTGTTGTTTACATAATGCACCATGTCAACTTTGTTTTAGAATAACAAACTGCTGTGGACAAAATTGAAATGAAAGATGCAAGTTAGTGCAGCCATTTGAATATATTTTAACGTTAGTATAGATGCAGATTTTGAGGAGTATGAACTGTTATTCTAAATTATAAGTTGCAGAAGTTTCAATGTGTCTGGGGTATAAGAATAGTTATATTTGGCTGTGAACGAGTCTGAATTTTGAGTTAAGACCTATTTGTGGCCTCTTGCTATTGAGTATTTAGTAGATGACTGGGTTTAATTTAATTGTCTATGGACAGTATTTTCCAGTGAAACGGTTCTTTAATATACGTATCAGTAGTAAGTAATAAGGTGCTGTGTTATTTTCATAAGTACTTTTGGCCAGTAACCTGGTTAGAAAGCTGTTTAAATACTTTTATTTGTAAATATACAAATTGTTGTTAAATTATTTTGCACCAATGTAACAACTACATAACATTGTCAACATGTGTGCCATTTCTGTATATTTGTATTTTATTTCAGGTTTGCAATGGTTGGGATTTTGTGCCAACCATCAACGAACATCAGAAAACTTAATTTGTACAAATCTGTGCAATTCTGCTTTGTGAAGCGCAAGTGATATCAACTGCGTAGAGAATACCGATTTACCTTCTTCACACATTTTTTTACATACTTTGTATGTAACTGGTAAATCTGTACGAAGCAGATAAATAACTGTGCCCTCTGTGCCTATTATTGCTTGTGCTAAGGGAATTAGATAGGTGCAAATTTTGTATGAATTCACAATTCTGGAGGCATTTAGGGATATATTTGACATCCTTTGTACCGTACCTTTCTACATTTCTTGTAGCAGATGTCTTTTTATGTCTTACAACTTTTACCCCACAACTTCTCTTATCTTCATAGCAATCGCAACTACCGCAATTTTAAGTATGCACTGCAAATATAACAACGAATGCATGCAGTTATAATTCACCACAATTACCACTAGTGATACATACCATTATATATATAATTTTCAAATCCCCTAGATATTTTTTTATAATCCGCAAAAAATTATGCATTTTGGTGTATTCTTAATGATTGATAATTTTAATATTCAGCAGGCTTTCTGAATTAAAAAATTGCAATTATTAAGATACTCATTTCAGCTACATGCATCATACATTAGACTTTTTTGCATGAACGTGTGAGAAACTGTTTATGGCACATGAATATTCTGGCTTTCTTTTGATGACACTAAAAAATCTTGGGTAGTTTCTTCTTTAAATATTGCACAATAACTTGAATGACAGGTAGAATGGAGAAAGGATGTTTTCTGAGGCTGCTTCTGGCATAAGTTTTCACATATGATAAACACTCATATTTCCATCCAAACAGTCCAAAAATACATTTTTATTAAAGTGTTAAAAAATTTTGCTTAATTTTTTTTAGATGGATTTTCTGTAGAACACAAAAGAGTCTTGTTTCACTAACTGTCGAAGAGGTGAGGTAACAATTGGTGAGAAAAAAATGCTTATGGCGTGGCATGCAACTCGAATATCGTTAAAAGTCTATGAAAGTAACAAACCAAAAATACCTTACGTATACCAAAATATTCTGCTTGAAAACTGCGCCTATTGCATTTGCGGAAAAATATAAGCCATATGGAAATTTGTAATGAACAGAAAAAAACGCCACAAAGAAAAGCATGTTTCCCAAACAAAATAAAAAAATAAGTAACCACTAAATTAGCTCGGTTACACTTCCAACAGTCACAAACAGTATAAACGCTTATAATATACGATGTCACGTCTCTTCTTTACTGAAAGAAATAGAGAACTTTTTTTTACAAATTGAAAATGTAAATAACATCAAATACACTAGTCTAACGTATCTGATAATCTGTTTGGTAATTAAGTTTAGTGGCTTTTCTGAACGAAACATCCTAGACGAACAAAAGTAGCATTAATGGGTTCTGCACAGCTTACCTAGTTAATATTCAGGAGGGCGTCATGTTTAAACTATTTTATTTAATACGTTCTACTTATTTTAAGTACGAGTAGTTCGCCACTTTTTTTACAGTGGACGCCATGATTTTTGGTGATGTAATGATTCCTGCCGTCACCTTATTGGCTCTTGGGTATTGTTATGTCACCGTAATGGAAATTTTCGAAAAAGCTCAGCAGCCATTCTTTTTTTGGTGGCGTGTCTCGCGACGTCCCAATCCGGCGGATTTAAAATGGAGAAAGCAAGAACGAGTGTTTCTGTGCGTTATATTCGCCTATGAACGAGTGTCAGTGCGTTATATTTGCGTATGTGGCGTTTTAGTGGAACATGGTGTTTCGTCGAGTGAGGTTAGGTTGAATTGGCCGTTGACAGAGGAATTGTACCAGCCGCCTTCCAGGTGAGTTAATTGATATTCTTTTGGTGTGTTTTACGGTTCCTTTAAATCCCTAAAATCCTAAATTCGTAGTTTAGTAAAAAAACCCTACAATCCTAGGTTAGTTTAAAACCCTAAAAAACCTAGGTTAGTTTAACCCTCTGGCGGTACGGTGGAGCACGGTGACATACAAGGTACACTCAGGTCGGATCCGACCCAATTGGGGTTTTTGACAAAAATAATTGCACTACAAGCATTATTATAGAATATTAACCTTTATTAACAGTAGTAGTCAATTTTCTATACGTTTCATCATACAGTCTTGCCCAAAAATAATTTGTGAACAAATTATAAATAAAAAAATAAAGCAAACTTGTTTTAAAAAAATTGCACGTTATCACAGATGAGAAAAAGTAGATGGTCATTGCATTACCAACCATACCTAAGAAAAAATAACGCAAAATATTATTGAACAGAAACTTTTTCTGTAAACATTTTCTTATAATATAATAGGTAATAAAAAAGTACTATAAAACAAAACAGGCTTCATAATCAAATTCGAATATGTAAACTAGTGGAATGATTAGTTCCTGTCAATGACCGTCAATCGAAAGGGTAATCACATTGATTCATTAGTATCACTATCACTATCACTCGGACCATCGGTCAAACATTTAACACATAATACTTCTTTATGCTCCCCACACACACATTAATTGCATTTGGCGCAAAATAGGTTCCCCTTTCTATCTGTTGAGGGTCACAAAGGTAACCTTTTTAATTTCTTTTGGAGGTTCTGATTTGTAGGAGGTTTGTCTGTTGGGGATAGCTCCATCCTTTTCCCCAAGAGCTTAGCAATTGTTTGGCGAAGAGTCCTCGAAAGTCTTAGATTTTGCAGTCTTCCCTCCATCAGGGGTTTGGTCAAACCCACAGCCAGATTTTTTAGGAAAGTGGTCCGGGCTTTAGAGGCGAAAGAGTCTAGATTTGTATTCCATTTGAACAAATCATAACTGTTGACAACAGCGAGATCCAAGATCCCGAAAAAGTATCTCAGAGGCCACCGTCTCGTTTTCCTCTTGGTGGTTTTGTCGTGACAAAGTTTGTCCAGCACATCAACCCCACCTTTCGTGAGGTTATAGAATTCAATTATTTCTGGCTTGCTTGACTCATTATTTACTATTCCTTCTTGGTGCATGGATGACAACAAGAGAACCTTTTTATTCTTTTTGGGATTGATTGAGACCATCATTTTGTTGTCTTGATAGATGAATTTTGAAGAATCAACTGGAGCGGCTGACAGCATAGAAGGTGGTATTTCTCGCTTACTTTTACGTAGTGTGCCAACTAACGTGAGTTTTCTGTTAGATAATTCCTCTGACAACTCAAATGAGGTGAACCAGTTGTCAGTAAATATATTTCGATTGCTCCCTTTGACTGATTCTGTGAGCCTGAGAACGTATTGAGTCTGTAAGGATAAATCACCCTTTTTTCTCTTACCCTCTTTACCAACGTACAGAATACCTGAGACAAAATAAAAAGTCCTGGCATCACACAAAGAGATTATTTTTAGACCGTACTTGTCTGGCTTTGACGGAATGAACATTTTGAACGGGCAACAACCTCGAAAACCAAGAAATGTTTCATCATCTGTCAGGTATTGTGAAGGGGTGTAATACTTCAAACAGTGCCCAACAAACATATCCCATATCTCTCGAAATGCAGCAAATTTGCCTCTGGCCCTCCTTGAATCCCTAGTCGTTTTGTCATCAAATCTCAAATTTTGAAGAAGGAAGGAAAATCTCTTCTGAGACATAGTAGAGCGAAAGATAGGTGGTCCATAGGCCTCAGAAAACATATCATCCAGACACAAACCGGAATTTTTCAACACCCCACTCATCTCAACCAAGTTTGTACAGTTTATGAAAGAACAAGAAGGGTCGGCATATTTCAGCCAAGAGCGCTCTATCTCAGCATTGGTATGACGAACAATTTTTTTTCAAGTATCTCGTGATTTATGAAGAGCAAAAATAATTGTTCTTCGTTTGTTATTCCGGGTGCATTCCCTTTAGGCCCAGGCAGATGTGTAATCACATTCGATGAAGGTGTTCTTGAAAACTTTGAGCACAATAACCCATCAGCCCATATTGTTTCATTGTCCTTCCCCAACTCGAACTTTACATCATCTTCTGTACAGGAATTTTCAGCCACCTCATCACAGTTGAAAGAATCACGTTCAACGTCACTATCCTCAACATTTCGTCCTCCAATTCAGAAACATTTTCCTCGAAAGCAGTGTCCCCCTCCTCTTCATTGTCCGATTCGGCCTGTTGACAAATTAATTCCTGTAATATCTCCTCAGGTTTACTGAATAATGGTGTCAGAGGCATCTTTGGGTCAGAACTGCAAAATAATTAAAATATATCTATAGAAAAATCCGTAGCATCATTGGTACGGTTGGGTCGGGTGCGACCCAAAACCAGTGGGCTCACAGAAAAACTGATAATGATCACTTACCAGTAGCTGCGGCCGCATCGGCACCTTCCATGAGACTGACTGGTAGGGTTCCTGACCAGTAGGGGCCCGTACGAAATAGTGGGGGGAGGGGGTAACCGAAAGATGGACGCTTGGGTCGGATTCGACCCGCACCGTACCGCCACAGGATAAAACCCAAAAAGCCTAGGTTAGTGGAAAAACCTATAATCCTAGGTGAGTTTTAAAATTTAAAATAGTGATTCACCCATTGTGGCGGTAGGTTCTGATAGGTTAGGTGGGCACATATTACGAAATTAGTCGTACGTTCATGCCCCTTGTATATTCGTGTTCTGCGTCATTAGTAGAGTGGAAATATACAATTTTCCGTGATTTTGTTTTTACAGAAACGTCACTAAACTTAATAATTACCATATATTTCATTATTAAAAATTTTATTTCTTGTCTGCTGAAAATATGTAATTGTCCACGTATTAATCACCAATTAGTGAAGTAGGCGTATCTCCAAGTCCAAATGGAGCAGTATAAACAAAGCATGTGCTATTTGTCGGTTAGGTTATGACAACATATCAACAACTATTTGGCGCGCTAAATATTATTAACGGCCATTTAAACATACCGTAGTGAATGTCAAATAAAGTGCACCTTATGTATTTTATGTGGCTGCGAAGGCATTGAATCAAATTATTTTATTGGCCACTGTAGGTTCCGAGCAATGGTGATGAAAATGTCTGTCCATAAGAGCACGGTTTTATTTGCGTTACGCTGCATCGGTGCAAATGTAAGGTAGCCATATTTAGTCGGCCCCTTGGAGTGTAGGAATATGGTTTTTATCTTGTTTAATATTTTTGTTAATCGTGTTTTCTACGACATTTAAGTATCATGAATTAAATCATCTGTGACTAATTTAGAGTCTGAAGAGACAGTCGTATACTTTTACCTTTACAACTGGACATTGCTCTGTTGTTATTCCTGTTTTTTTTTTTTTTTTTTTTTTTTTTTACAATATTTCATGTAGTTTTAATATTGTCTGAGAATTCTGAATAAGCTTACAGAAAAAATTTTTTTTTTTACAGATTTTATGACCTTACTCAAAATTTTGTAGTATTTCCTGTAGTGATTCATTGCGTCGGGGCTGCTGCTGGTTATGGCGGCCTTGTACAGTTTTCTTTTGTTTTCGCAGGAAATTTATATTCCTTTTGTGAGCCATACATATTTCTTTGGATTTGTATTACTGTGAGTTAGTCTGGATGAGAAACATTTTTCAAAACAATGGAGAACTCGGTTAAGAAAAGTGTTGAATTTTTCATTTACTTCGGTACAAGTATACAATGTTGACCATTGCTCCCTGCTAAGCTCACTTTTGAATAGTAAAACATTTTCCAGTGAAAAATTTCATATTTTATGGAAGACATAAGTAATATTTGTGCATCATGATCTGATAAACCATTTATTACTGGGAGATAGTGGCACTATCAATGCATTACTATCAATGAAAATGTTATCAATTGCTGTCTGACTGGTTCCTTCTATTCTGGTAGCAACATTTATTATGTATTTAAGGTTGAAGGTACTGAGTAGACTATCAAAATCAGTTTTTTGGTTTATTTCTTTTAAAAAATCAATGTTAAAGTCTCGACGGAGAATAATTGCTGGATTGGTTCTGTAAATGGCTTTAATATTTGCTTCAAGAAATTTTAAGAAGTTACTAAAGTTGGCGGAAGGGGCTCTATATATAGTGACAATCCCCACTTTTTTACATTTGTCGGTTGTTACTTCCACATAATTGCATTCACACACTTGATCTTTGCATATTAAGTTAAATGCATGTCATTTTTAAAACTTACATTAATTGTAATGAAAATACAGGTACCACCCTTAGTCATACTATTTCTACAATAAGTGGAACAGAGGGAATAACCAGGAATTTTAATTTGCTTAGCAGAAGATTCAATTAAATGTGTTTCTGTTAAGCATAATATTTGTACATGGATTAGGCCTTATGGACATGGACTTCTTAAGCCTAAACAATTTCCACGGTTTCCAATGGTTATCTGAATTTTTTTAATAGATCCATGGTCTGTAAGAATTCTACCGGCAATGAGGTCAGCAATTTTCCCCTTGCCAGCACGACTCACATGCAGACCAAGTCTCGTGTACAGCCCTGGTTATTTCATCTAGTACAATCTCATCAATGTGGCCGAGCCTGTATCAAAGATGCACTCAACATTCTAGGCAAAGCCAAGGTCATGTGCCATGTCTTCTCTCAATCTGCGCAGTGGCCACCGGACAGAAGGTGGTTTCAGTTCTGCGTGATGCCATTCGGACTGAAATGCATACCATCAACCTATCAAGCCATGATGGTTCGAGTACTGGATGGTCTAGTAGGTGACTTCACACTTGCCTACTTAGAGATGTCTTTATCTGGTCGGAGTCGTGGGAGGACCACATCCACCATCTTTCACTAGTACTCGAACTCCTCGCTATCAATGGACTGACATGTGCCAACCATAAGTGCCACATCAGCAAGGCATGTCTGGACTTCTTGGGGGATTTCGTGGACAAGGACCTATAACAATTGTGTGTGATAGAGGACTACGAGAGATCCCGCACCAAGGAAACTAGTTCAGAAAATTTTCGGCTTGCTTAACTGGTTGCGGGAGTACATACTGCAGTTTGTGATAATAACTGCACTGCATCTCTCACTGCGTGCATGTCCCCCAACCAGAAGTTCGACTGGGACACAGAAGCCGAAGACAGTTTCCTTGCCATCAAAAGCCTATTCAGGGAATGTAATGTGCTCGCACGAAATGACCCTAGTAGGCACCTTTGCATCCAAACAGATGCCAGTGAACAAGTCCTTGGTGCAGTCCTATTCCAGCTTGGGGACAACAACGAACGCTGCCTCAAAGATTACAGCAATACTAAACTCGGACCAGCAGAGAAGCGCTCCAACATCAACGAGAGGGATTGTCTCATAGTGGTATGGGAATTCAAACAGTACTATCCATACCTGGAGTACCAGTGTTTCACATGATATACTGACAATTGCTGCTTAGTATGGTTGCACAGTACAAGTGAATCACATAGTAAATTGACCTGCTGGTCAATACTGCTGCAAGTCTACGACTTCAACGTCGAAACACGTGCCAGGTATGGAAACCCAGCTGGTTGACCTCCTGTCTAAGTCACCTGGATTGGTTATCACTGTGCATGACTAAGAGGAGTGGGACGCACTACTTCCTTCAACCCTGCTGAGACTGCCAGCCACGTCACAAGCGACACACCAACCTGCGTCAACATCAATACTTTTCCCGAGGTCCGCCTCGACCAACTATACGAGGCAATCATAGCAGCACAAACAACAGCACTGGATAAGCGAGAAAAATTGGTACTCTGCTGACAACAGACCACAGACAGGTGGCGAGTTTTTGATGGTCGCCACGAGTCGAAGCTGCACAGAGAAAACAACAGGTGAAAATGGTACATGCCAGCTGCACAATGCATTGAAGTACTCCACTTCGCGCACAGAACACAGTTAACAGGCCACCCAGGTGCTAAACAAACAACACACAATGTGTTACACAACTTTCATTGGCCCAGTATAACCCGAGACATGTGTCAATACATCCGGGAGTGTTTGCCCTGCAATCACTACAAGGCTCGATGCTCTGATGGCTAAAAATAACAGCAGCCATGATCACCAAAGGAACTGTTCGAGACTGTAGACCTGGATCTCATGGGGCACTACCCCAATACATCACGGGGAAAAGATTCCTGGTGGTAGCAACATACCTCTTCTCCAGGTGGACAGAAGTGTATGTTGTGCCCAGTGCGCACACTAAGATCATCGTCTGTGCCCTGGATAATTAGTTATTCCCACGATGTGGCTACCCCAGTACCCTGTTGATGTACAATGGGACTCAGTTTGTTGGAAGGAAATGGTGTGACCTGTGCACCAAGTGGGGGTTGACAGGCCACAACAGCAATTTACCATCATCGTGCCAACCCCTTGGAGTGCAGAAACCAGGACATCAAGACCAAACTTCACCTCTGTGTAGGGAAGGACAACACATCCTGGGCCTAACAACTGGGGCACGAGCTAACCCTTATGGGCGAATATAATTGCCTGCTAGTAGAGGGGACCGATAAAGCAGAAAGCAGCGCTGCCTGCCAATGGCGGAGAGAGAGAGAGAGAGAGAGAGAGAGAGAGAGAGTAAAATCTGGGGACAACTGGCTTGCTGCATACATGACCAGGTTGTACCCCTAACCACATGACCGCCAAAGCAATTCTGGCCAGTACAGAGAGTGTTAATCAAGGAACACTTACTGTCCTTGGACTGAAAAATCTTCTGCACTGGTTTGGGTGCAAAGTGGAGTGGCCCACACGTCAGGAACAAGCACTGGGGAACACCACTTATCTCGTCAAGGTGAACCATCGATTTACCATCAAGGTGCATCAGGACGACCTCCATAGGGCCACATTGCAAGAAGCCCAAGAGGATTCCCCTGATGGGGGCCAACTGCAACAAGCAGTACCAGATGAACCAACATCAGTCGCGGACTCATCCGACAGAGAAGTCATGCAAAACATGTCTCCCCACACGATGCCCAGCGATCACACACCCTCAGGGATAGTGGAAGAGGGCCAAGAATTTGCAGCAAGTTACTCAGTAGCCGAACAAGTCACAACAGCTAACACTGCAGCGCCAGTACCCACGTGTGTCGAGATGCCCCTCACCAAGATGCAGGTCTCCCCACAGCTGTTACATTGGCAGCAGAGAACCACAAGATCAGCACAACAGGTCCACTGGGGTCTGCTAGTCAGACGTCGGAGGGGGAACACCACAACAAGGACACCTGCAACCACCATCGATGTTGCTGGCTAATCAGGCAACCCCCCAATAACCAGCAGCATTGGCAGCAGCAGCGACTAGAGTGGTCACAAAAGTGACATACCTCCATGAAGCTCCAAGTGATCCCATCGCATCACGCGGACCCCTTTGGTAACCTGCTGGGACTGCAAATCCTGCAGTGCTACCAGGCACAGGTGTACCTGTTACCAGTGCCCACCAGCACCACTCATAACAGCAGCAATAGGACAGCCTCAACAGGGGCGCTACTACCAGCAACCTTGCAGGGTCCAGCTGTAGATTCCACTGAGCTGCGCCTGATGGCTTAGGCAACCAGCCGATGGTGGCATGGTACAAGAATGGCTTCCCGAAGGGGAAGGGGACATTTGATGTGAGCAAACCTCACGTATCTCCACGACAATTCATTTCACTGTATACCACCTGTAGCTCTGGCTGAGCACAGTGCTGACGACTTGAACATCTGGCATGGCCGTCAGCAGCAGCATCTCGTCGGTGTTTGGGAAGTCACCCGTCTCGCCCTACTCTGCGCGAGTCAGCTGATAGTTCCACTTTGATCCGACCACGTGGGTGACACCAGGACAACCCTGTGGTTCGGATCCAAAACAAGCAGCATTTGTGCTCACACTCAGTACTGCACCATCAGGGGGTAGCATGCATGAAGGTGACAACAGGCTTCATAGCTCCCCTGATCAGGGACCTTATCAATAACTGATGTCCTTGTGCAACACTAAGTGTTACGAATGATAGTGGCCCCAGAACATAAGCATTGCCATTTTTACCCATAGTGAATACTACAAGTGTACAGGATTTTACAAAGCAATTTCATATTGCATCAAAAGTGAAGAGCAACGACTTCAGATTTGGGGCACAGGCTTCACCCATGCCAACCTAAGGTTAGACCCCACAGACATCACCTGACCAGGGGCAGGTTAGTATTTATTAAATTCATAATGTCAAGTAGAAGTAGGAGAGCATACGTTTTATTCTCAGCATCAACAAGGTTTACAGGCTCAAATATATGCTTTAGTTACCAACCATCAATGCAAACCTAACAACACAAAACTGTGTTGTGCATAATTTAGTAGTATGTGTAGTATTCAAAGGTATGAAACTTTTTATTAGGACAAATGTAAAATCACATTTAGTTAAGGGAATTTTCCTAACAACTTATTGTCTTATTTAAAGGCTTGAACCCCATTTTAAGTTTTCTTATACTCACATTTTGCGATTTCTGGCATCTTCATGGGAAGTAGCCGAAATGATGCCGGCAGCCATTTAGTTTGGAGCAGGCCTTCATCGGAGTAGGCCATGCGGTCTGTGACTCCTGGGCACTTCATCAACTTTTCTTTGTACTTCATCAGGAACAATAGCATTTTTACTTTTATTCACTGGAACCTAATTTAACATTAATTTCACAGCCCGGGAGCGCCTTTCCACCTTCTGCAATCTCGTAGCCCCAGGTTATTAATCACACAACTTAATTCGAGAGCATTAGCTGAGTTGTACCATATTTGGCCCCGTCGGGATTAGTGCATCTGCAACTCTTTACAGCTACATGAGTATCGTAGTCTTGGAATTTAGACTGTGTCTAAACATTAATAAACCACTTGAAACACCATTTGAAAGTTTTTGATTTCAGTTCTAGCCACTTAACTGCACGCAGGGAGCTGAACCCACAAACCAGAGTTTTTCAGCTTTTTTTTTTGTTTTCAGTGTAAAGTGTATTTTAACCAGTGTGTAATTGGCATGTGGAGTGGCCTTACAACTCCGCATTTAATTAGTTAAATTATCATCATAACTGTCCACTTCACAACAGGCACCTGCAGGTGTACTAGGACGACAAGGACTGCCCACGGCTAGCAAACAAATGTAACTCAATAATCCATCTTAAATTATGACGTAGAGGACTGGGGGAACAACTTAGCCACCTGTGTGATTCGGCCACGAACCACCACAGCATAGCAGCCAGTAAGCAACCACGATGCCCCTGGTGAGTCTTTCCTGCCAAAACTCTGCACGAACCATAGTACATCAACGACGTCTTAACAATCATTCACCCAGCCCTCGCATCACGCTATACAAGTAAACATTAGATTAAGTTGGCAGGCTATTACACTGGAGAGCCAAAAAATTGGTATAGCCATGCATATGCAAATAACAGAAGTATGGAACCAATCAGAGTAACGCGATGCGGTCGGCAGCGCCTATATAAGACAACAAGCATCTGGCAAAGTTGCTAGATTGGTTACTGCTGCCACAATGACAGGTTATCAAGATTTAAGTGAGTTTGAACATGGTGTTATAGTCGGTGCACGAGAGATGGGACATAGCATCTCTGAGGTAGCGATAACATTTGGATGTTCGCATACGACCATTTCACGAGTGTACCGTGAATATCAGGAATCCAGTAAAACATTAAATCTTCGACATAGCTGCGGCCTGAAAAAGATCTTGAATGAACGGGACAAATGACGACTGACGAGAATCATTAAACGTGACAGATGTGACACCTTTTCTCAAATTGGCACATATTTCAATACTGGGGCATCAACAAGTTCCAGTGTGCGAACTTTTCAACGGACCATCATTGATATTGCCTTTCGGAGCCGAAGGCCCACTCGTGTACCGTTGTTGACTGCACGACACAAAGCTTTACGCCTCGCCTGTGCCCGCCAACACCACCATTGGACTGTTGAAGACAGGAAACATGTTGCCTGGTCTGACGAGTCTCGTTTCTAATTGTATCTGGCTGATGGATATGTACGGGTATGGAGACATCCTCATGAATCCATGGACCCTACATGTCAACAGGGGACTATTCAAGCTGGTGGAGGTTCTGTCATGGTATGGGGCGTGTGCAGTTGGCGTA
Organism: Clitarchus hookeri; assembly: GCA_002778355.1. Classification (NCBI taxonomy): domain Eukaryota; kingdom Metazoa; phylum Arthropoda; class Insecta; order Phasmatodea; family Phasmatidae; genus Clitarchus; species Clitarchus hookeri. The sequence continues at coordinate 568,686 of NQII01000012.1, forward strand.
GAATGGGACCCCTAATACGTTTAGATACGACTCTGACAGGTGACAGATACGTAAGCATCCTGTCCGATCACCTGCACCCATTCATGTCCATTGTGCATTCCGACGAACCTGGACAATTCCAGCAGGACAATGCGACACCCCACACGTCGAGAGTTGCTACCGAGTGGCTCCAGGAACACTCTTCTGAATTCAGATACTTCCATTGGCCACCTAAATCACCAGACATGAACATTATTGAGCATATCTGGGATGACTTGCAACATGCTGTTCAGAAGAGATCTCTACCGCCTCGCACTCCTTTGGATTTGTGGACTGCCCTGCAGGATTCATGGTGTGAATTGCCTCCTGAAATCCTTTAGACATTAGTCGAGCCCATGCCATGTCGTCTTGCTGCACTTCTGCGTGCTCGCGGGTGCCCTACGCGATATTAGGTAGGTGTACCCGTTTTTTTGGTTTTTCATTGTATAAGGTAAATACTGAATTTCACCTGGGCATGGGTGGCAATGCATTATGTCAAATTATGTGTGTGTCTGCTGATTAGAACACTGCTGTGACTCTGCTGGCAGTCACTCGCTGTTGGAAACTGGACATCACGACTGTTTATGAAAATTCCATGTTCGAAGGGGGGATCTGGTTACCACCGATTATCTCTGTTTGCGAAGGGGGATTGTTTACCCAACTATTATTTCTGCATGCGTGGTGATAATTAGAGCATAGGGGAGCTTATGATACCCACAGATGATCTCTGCCCATATGATAATGGCTCAGAGTGCAGAAGGGAGCTTGTTCCCCACCGATTATCTCTACATACCCGATAATGAGTGAATGAAAGAATGAGCCAGATGTATAGCATTGGCGACGTATAGAGTCAGGGACACAAACTATGTTTACAAAGAACAAACAATACTATGATGTATAACATGCACTTGCCAGAGTGGAGATCTGAATATTTGGCTTTACTTGAACTTTGTAGCTGTGGATTGATAGTGAATTTGTTGCTAGAATATATTTAACACATAAAGCATGCACAATTGTAAACAATTAGGAGTGTTTGAAGAATGTCTGCAAAGCAATGAGAGAAAAAACACAATGAACATAATGACTGCCAGGAAAATATGCTCAATAACAAAACACAAAAATACCTGACCCTGTTATTTACAAAAATGTATGAATGAAGAATGACATGAATGAAAACTTGCATCACATATTGGTTTTGGTACTGACAGGCCATTGCTAACCTGTAAGATGCTTTGAGTCCTGGCTGTGATATCTTTCATGATGACATGTCACCATGCAGCGAGTGTTGGTACATGTGCTGCATTGCAACACAACGAGGCTGCTTGTAAATGTGATGTGTGTAGAGCATCCGCAAGAGGGGAGAGTGTGTCCCGCTGTGCATGCTTCCTGGTCATGACTTGTTGGTGGAGAGGGGACTGCTGTCCATCGATTAGATCCTGTTTTGATATTGCGGGGGGAATGATGCTCGCCATGGCTTGCACCTGCAGGTGTGAAATGAAGTATAGCTACAATGTAACACAAATACACTGTTCTTGCATGGGAACATTAGTTGTAAATTCTTTATGTAGCAGTAGCGTGAATCACTTTTCTTGATTTGATGTTACCATGGCACTGTTTGTAATGAAAACTCTGATTTGCTCTCGCCACGCCATGGAGTTTAATACATGGTTATGGCATGCTTCTAATGCACCTTTTACAGTTCAATGTACCTGTCTGGGGCCCTTGTGGTTTTTGACTGGATTATCTGTGAGTTGCTTGTCCTGCGAGAAAGTGATGCCACAGTGCTTGTGTTGTATTGATGTCACCCTGGACCATTTTTGTCTGAGTGACTGTGTGGACACGTCATGCGGGCCCTGTTTTTCACATCGTTTGAGTGCATTGTGGTGGCATATTGCAGTTGCTTGTCGGTTGTGCCGGGGCGGGCAGCAGACACGCTTCACCAGTGTGGGGTTGATGTCCACTGTGGGTTGGATGTTGGATGATTTGTCTTTTTTAGGCAGGATCTTGGCCACAGCTGCTGCCACCCTGGCAACCCATTATATTGCTGAAATGCCGAATACCATTCACCTGTTGGGTAGTCAGTTGCTGACAGTCTATCACTATAGTTACTTTGCCCTCATTGTGTTTAGCACCGTTGCTTGGCAGTAGTGCTGCGATGGTTGTTCTCATTGGCGAATTGGCATTTGGTACACACAAATATATGTGCTCTTGTGCTGAAACATTCCGCACACTCAAACAGTTGCGATGATACGCAAGTTCGAAGCACGTGCACGATACTAGTCACGTCCTGAGTCGCCACTGTGTTTTCGATTGCAAGGCAACTCGTACATGCGTATGGCTAGTGGACCAATTATTGTTGGCCAAGGAAGTGACATATGTTGGCATGGGAAGGCAACAGCAAATTTTCGATGACAGCTCATATTTTTCAAAAGGGTCGCTGTCTTACGAAAAATGCAGCAAATGTCCATGAGCCAACAATCCATTCCGAAACTAGTCACATGAGGGTGCGTGGGTGGGCAGGTGGTGTTGCTTGAAATATATTCACAGGGGCTATGGTCCTCTCGCTCGCGTGGGTGTCCTGCGCACATGGACAGCTGTTCCAGCAGTTGTCACGGCAGGTGCAGGGGTGAGGCGTATGTGCACTTCCTCCCCCACAGCCAGTGGCACACCTGATTGGAGTGGTGTGTGGAGGCAGTGGAGGGGGAGGAAGCTCACTCCCTTTGTCCCTAGGAATGCAGCACCAAAATGGTACAGTGTTCGCTTTTATCTCCTGCTAATATTGGCAGCTCCACAAATGGTCGCCCTCGTGGCCACATAATTTAGCCACATGGAAGGTCGCCGATTGTCACGTTTCGGGGTGATCACAGGGTCCGACAGATGAAGATAATGTCCATAGGGTGCCAGTTAACCAGTTAAGGGAATCTGCTTGGGTTAGCACGAGAGACTTGAGGTGGAATGCGGTCGAAAAACCAGCGCTAATGAACCCAGTGCCCCATGTCTTAATTAAGTAGCACGTAATGACTGATGTCGTCGAGACACTACCAGACTGGTGTGTTGTATCTCCCCAGCATGCTGTTCCAATGCATGCACATATAACACTTCAAGACACAAAATACACTGGGTAACTTGATTTTAGTAATGTTGCAGATAGTTGATGGTTGTGAGGGCTCGCCACCCCATAAACACCCCATGAAGTGGGAATAAACTACACACACCTTTGTTTCAAAATACAAGAGTTATTGCAGAATATCCGATTAATGGCACGAGACTCTGCACTGGCCTGAGATGTCCTGAACAAAGGTGTCGCACAGATGATAAACAAAAAGTTAAATAAGGTTATTCTGGAGGGATGTCAGTCTACTCTGTAAGGGAGGCTAACTCAGGGGTGCACAAAATATAAAATAAAATGTTCTGGTAAAGTTAAAGTCTATGGATGTGAAATGGTTGGTGCACAAAGTTGCTTCGCCACCAAGCCATGTAATATGACATGCCCTGATGCCCGATCTTGCTAGACTAATGATGGCTCGGCGAGGCAGTAGTAATTATAGTTGCCCCCACCCACATAAACATAAATTTCCTCGAAATAAAATGAAAATGGGTGATGTGAGAATACATTGCACTATACGAACATAAGAGCTGCATTTGATTCACTCTAATAACATTGACGTGCTTAGAAATGATAAAAAAAATAATTTATGCTAATTTTTAAAATAATAGGATAATCGAATTTAATTTTGAAAAAATTCTTTCTATCACCTATAAGAAAAACGCACACACAGAAAATCCTTTTGCGCTATGAAGCAAATGCTTCACATTTATTCAAATGTATTTTTATTAATAATCAGTTTACAAATATGTTTACAAGGAAATTTGACGTGCCTTGATTTTGGCTCGGCATCTCACTGTCAAGTCAAAACACTTCTTTATAATTAATTATTTATGGAACTGATATAAAAGGTCACTCATAACAAGAGTGTCTTTGTATTAATAAATGCATGATCCACTAAATAGTTTTACAAAAAGTTACATGGTGGCTGGGTTCTCATGACTACATGGTTGGCATTTTGCATGCTTACCGTGGCAGTGTTTATTTAGGATACTTTCCACATTCATTTGTAGCGGCATCATAATTTCTGATGTTAATTATAACATTGTGGTTAGACCTCTTAATTACAATGGGATATTTTTACCCCTTGTGGCACTGTTAGCCTCTGCACTGATTCATGAGGCATATCATGGGCACATGGCCTCCGGTACGGCTGCATATAGCTGGTGTTTGGTTTAGATAGTAACTACCTGCTCCAGTAGACAGTGTACGAGGGTCAACAAGGGCTCTGAATGAAGCCACAGATGGCTTCAAAGAATACAGAATGTTCATACACATAGATCCTAAGCAGGGCTTTCAAAAGTACTCAGTTTACCATGAACAGCTTAAAGATAATGTAGTGCTAATTGAGCAGTAAAATTGAGGAAATATTGTCACTGATGTCGATGTATGCCCCATATTTAATATCACACTCACAAAAAGCGAATATTGTTTGATGTGGTCCTTCTCTGGGCAGGACTGAAAGCTCTTTTTGCACCATACCTTACTACACTAACAATCAAACAGGTATTGTGTACATTTAACAATGTGCCTATGTATGCACCAAGTGTAAATGTTCATGCACTTTAATGTACTCATGCATTCACCACCATACATGCGTCCATGCGACCCATTGTGACAAATGTGCGAACCGAGAATACCGGGAAAGAGAATAAAATCAGAATATTTCTGCAATCATGCTATTTTCACCAGGTCACATCTCGAACCGGGATTCTTACAATAAAGTTTGTCATATAATAATTTAATTGCTATAAAAACTAACACTGGACATTTGTAATTTCGCACTGTATTATTTATTGATACTAAAATACATTATGAACTTGTGCAGCCATTACATGTTAATTCTTAAGCAAGTAACATTTAACAAAGGGAGTATGCATATAATTATTAAAGTAATTAAAGTGACACATTATAGCATAAAAACTTGAAATTCTTTACTAAGTGTTTTTCGACGAAATTAACCATCAACATCACACATAGTGGGGTTTAGGTCGCCCCCCCCCCAAACCATGTTCCCAGGCCACATGTTCGGGCGAGTCTGGAGGGCAAATGGAAATTTAAAAGGTATTACTCAAAATACATTTATTTAACCAACGACAATATACATTTTACATTAGAAATAAATAAACTGGACTAATAAAATACCTCAAGCTCACACTAAGAGGCATGTAAATTACTGTTCACTTACGAGTGCGCTCCTCATGTGCATAGGCGTCATACCAGAAGAAATTTCCAGGTGAGGTCGGCATTGTGCCTCTCGGAGTCCAACATTCTTTGTCTTAACGGATTTTAGCTAGCAAGAGATTAAACTTTATGAAAACATTTTCAACTGACCCCAAGCTGTACTGTAAGCACCACTCTCGCGACTCGCTGCCAAAGATTTCCACTAGCTTGCAGCCACTTTTGGGCAAATTAAATTTTTGCTCAATAGAGTTGTTGGTTTTCCATGTACACTTATTTAATAGGGCGCATCGCTATTCCTGTCTAGTGAACTTAGTTCCCAAAATATTTTACCTATACAGAAAGTAATGTCTTGTCTACCTCATTTATATGCCTGACTTCTTCGCATTCGCTTAAGGACCTGGCCTACATTGGGGAAGTGTTCTATGTATTTAAATTCAGTGACTCGCGTCATTTACATGCTATGCATAATTTTCAGGACGTATGGAATAGCAAACAGGTGCATCGTCGCATGCGATTAAGACATGCGTTATAGGGTAGGGGTAGCCACAGCCGGCCATCCCCTGAGATATTCTCGTGTCGTTCCAAGCATTCACTGATTGACTTACATATTTCTGAACATTCTAATAACTGAACAGTCATCTCAACTTTGGCCTTATAACCCCGGTCATGTTATATTCGGTGTATTAACTTTATATTTTTAAAATGCTTCACATCACCGCTAATGCACAATGGAGTTATAACCATTCTCTATTGCATTCAAGACATAAATACAATTATTCGAAAAGAAAGTGATACTAAATGTTATACTGTAAAAAGTAATCAATTAGAATATATTATCGGTGTTGTGCCATTTATACTAAAATCATTTAGCCTAAAAATATTTAGCCTGCATCATTTTGCATAGTGGTCGTTTGGCCTAAATTCATTTTGCCTAAAATAGTTTTGCCTACCAGGCATTTTACCAAAAAGGCCTTTATCGTAAATGTCATTTAGCATAAAAGGCATTTCGTCTACAGGCATTTAGTCTAAAATATGTCTAGAATAAAAGGTGTTTCGTTTAATAATTCACAAGCGTCCTCCTATTCCCAGATCAGCATTTTGCATTAATTGGTTTGGCCTAAAAAGCATTTCGCCTACAGGCATTTGGTCTAACAATCGTTTAGCCTAAAAGGCATTTAGTGTAAAAATTCTTGAACATCCTTTCAATCCCAGACAGGCATTTTGCCTTAAGTCGTTTAGCATAAAAGGTATTTCGCCTACAAGAATTTACCCTGAAAGGCATTTGGCCTAACAGGCATTTTGCCTAAAATTGCAACGTTCATATGAGAAGATGTGAGACACAACATTTCTTGACTATCGATATCGTATTTTTAATGTTTCATGTTCATGTCGTAGCGGTAAGTTTTGGAAGGGGTTTTTCCGAGATCTGCTAACGAGTTCCAAAGCCAGTAAAAAGGGGGCAGCGCATGTTTCTTTTTTCATTATGTCTAACAGGCTGATAGGAACTGCAGCTGGTTCTTAAAACTTAGCAAATGTAATGTACTAATCGCAGTTATTTAACGACTTGTTTGTTATCGCATCTGTGAAACGATATTTTGTTGTAGTAATAAGAGATGCAAGAAAAATTTCCTTTATTGGATTTCTTCCTGAATACTTATTACACGTGCAACAATGGGTAATGTTTCCTAACAGGAACTATTACATTAATCATTTTCGATAATGTCACTGTGTTAATTCTGTAATCGTTCAAAAATATTGCTAAAATTAAACGTGTTGCTATTATTTTGATTTCAGTTTTCAGGTAACGTATCCTTGTATTTATCGAATTGAAATTCTACAATGTTTTACTGTGACCTCAGTTCTTTTAATGTCGTACTTCGTGTGTCATGTGCACTGTATTCAAACAACATGCATATTTTAACGAAGAAAATAACAGATAATGTAGTTCCATTATTAGAGTTTCTTGTTTTGCTGTATCAATCTGGTGCTACATAAATCAAATTTTATTTCAAGTGAACAGCGATATATCTGCCAATTTAGAAACGAATACTCGCTCTACTCATATTAAAAATCTCCACTATATAAGGGAAATTTTCTTTTTTAAAACAGAACATTTAAAAGAATTATATGAAAATGTAGCCTTGTTTTCTGTAGAGTTTCGTATTTTTCTGCTAATATATCTGAAAGAATATTTTCAAATTGCAGAGGTTTATACTGATTTGTAGTAATATTTACAAAGTAATTGACAATAATGCAATGTTTGCTAAAGTGAATCCAAAAGTGCAACTAATACTTTTTTATTTTACTTTTTTTTTTACAAAAATTGGACTTCTTCCATTAAAGTGAAAGCAACATTTTGATGTGAGCCCAAACTCAATCGTTTCCGCGATAATTCACTGTGCTACAATACAACAATGGCCGAGCGCCATGCCTTCGAAAAGAACAAGGGGTGTGTCTGCAAGCTACAGTATCTCAACAGTATTTGGGAATGTACCCGTTTCACCCAACAACGTGTGAGTCAGTTGACAGTTCCATATTGATCCGACCACATGGGCGACACCAGGACAGTCTCGTAGTTCGGATCCCAACTGACCAGCATGTATGCTTACACTCAGCACTTTGCTGTCAGGGCGTAGCATGCATGAAGGCGACACGAGTCTTCGTAGAGCCCCTGATCGGGACACATACGAACCACCGACGCCATTGTGCAACACTAAGGGTTTTCGAGTGTTAGTGGTCCCCAAAAACAGAGCAAAATCCTTCCCAGTTTACACTAAGTGCAAATCACAAGTAAACTGTGTTACTAAATGTAGTTACAAATTAAGTTAAAGTGAACTGGGCTTCACCCATGCAAACCTAAGTACAGCCCCCACAGGCATCACCTAACTGGGGGCTTATCAGTTTATATTTTTTAGTAGGAATAGTCAATGTAAAAGTGTATGAGTTTATTTTTGCAGCAGTCAACAGGTTTATGGACTCGGATAGACACATTTACAATACTACATGCCCATAAACTTAACAGCACAAAAGTACAATGTCATGAATAATTAAGTAGCTTCTCTGGTATAGAGAATATGTAAGTATTTCCTAGGGACGATGTTCAGTATACATATAGTTTAGGGAGCTTTACCGCTCTTGCTTTGTAAACAATTAAGGGCCTAATACTATTTTGCATTTATTTTACGCTCATATGTTTCTGACTACCGGCATCTTGACATCAAGTGGCTGGAAAAATGCCGGCAGCCATTAGTTTAAAGTGGGCATTCAACGAAGCAGGCTGTGTGGTTCGCGACTCTCGGGCACTTCATCAAATTTTTTGTCACCCACCAAGTACCATAGTTTGGCCTTTTTTCTACCTGAGCAGTATAACTTAACATAACTTAATCACCCAGAAGGAGTGTCTCGCCACCTCCTGCAGACATACAGCCCCAGGAGTGTAAGTTCATAATTCTAATCCAGAGAGCACATGATAATTTTGCCAGCATCAGCCCCCGACGGGCTTAGTGCATCGGGTGTGATTAGCGATGTGAGCACTGTCAACTGGTATATAGTGTCGCAACATCAATAAATGACTGCATTCCCCAAGTCAGGGTTTTAATTTACAGGCCTTGCCTCTTAAAGGTATTTCGGGAGCTGGATCCACCCACCAGCTATTCTATTTTTAAGGGTTATTAGTGAAACATTTACTAGACGTGCCCAGGGCTGGTTAAGTGTTGAATTACCCTGCACCATTACTCAGTGAAGATTTAGTGATGTAGTTCGTTCGGTCGATGGCCCTAGGGGGCCTGGGTGCCTCTGTAAGTTTGCAGATGATGTTGTCACACACTTGATATTACACTACTTACACTTTATAACGAGACTGTAGGCCATCTTGTACATCTGGAATATATTAGGAAAACTGTGGGAGGTACTATAAAGGATGTAGCAATCCTACATGTCCTGGAGGACTATGAATCAACACTAATTCAACTTCGTAAAGCTGTTACCTCACTATGCTTTATTACATGTGAATAATGAAAGAAAATGGACCCAGCACTTACGGCCTGCCGGTGACCTTAGCATGAAAATGAGTGTGGTGTTATGCTGATACACAGTAGCATTAAGCTCTCTGATGAGAGTGAAGGTGGCTCTCCCCTCATTACTTAAAATAAATAAAGGAAATGAAATGTTCCAGTTAATTAAGTTACTATTGCAATGAAGTGAAATCAGCCTAAATAATGGTACCGAGGGGGCTCACGGAGCGGACGACCATGCTGCAAGTCTGACTTGAGTGCTGAGACGAACTGGATGAGTAATATCTGCTTCCATCACAAGTCTCGAGAACCAACATCAAATGCTGAATGGTAAATATGACATAAGCACTATGTAACATGATTGCAATGGTGAAAATGGTATAAATTAAATGAAACACATTGGTGACACCCCTGTTGATTAACAAATGTCTGCTAAGGTTGATGTGAAGTTGATGGGGAGTGTCACTACACTAAATCAATGTTACTATGATGGAGGACTTTATAGGCAATTTCCCTTTATGAAAACAAAACTGCTCTTTTATAAATAAACATTTTATACACTATTACACTTTCTCATGAAAAGTCTCTGTATTTAATTTCCTATGGCGTGTTTGTATCTCACTGGCTATAGTGTTGCCAGGTGGCTGTCTCCTGAAGAGTCCACCTGGGCAAAGGGGTGTGGTTTGCCATTATGGATTGCTCTTAATACAATAAAACACACCCCAGACTGTAGCTGTGAATGAGGTGATATTGTTTGATGTTTAGAAAAATGTATCGAACTATTGGTGACAATTTGGGGCACTTAGCATTTCAGCTTCGGCCTACAGGCTAGTTGACACCACTTTTTGGCGATTGGTTTACTGGTGTTCGATGTCCTGATGCTTGGCATTGTGGTGGACAGCAGCCCTCCTCCTGTTGCTCAGTCTGTTAAGGTTTGTGGTGTACTCTAGCAGTTCACCACTGAATGTGGTCCGCTCCACTTCTGGGCGAAAATGGCGCAGAAGTTCTTTGCGCCGCTGGATATATTGTGCTCCCTGACATAGACCAGTTGGCCAGGTTCCAACCATCATGATGCTCTTGTGTAGGCAGTTATCCATTTTACAATGTACCAGTCTTGGTTTCCACGAGTTGCTAAAAACTCTGCCTCCCTGTGATGTCTTCTGGCTGTCCCGTCTCCTGGCTGTCCCGTCTTCTGGTTCGCCCACGCCCTCTGTCTGGCTTACGAACAATTCTCCTGGTAGCATGAGCTCAAGATCCTGCAGGATCGCTGCTGGAGTCTGCCCTGTTGCTAAACTCACCCGTCGCCTAATTGTGAATAGGGTTGCAGGTAAATATTCGGCCCAGCAGGTGTGGTCCTTCTACACTTTTAGGAATAACTGGGTCTTGATTTCTTCTCTTGGTGGGGTTTGACATTGGGAGGTATAGTGATGTTGTATGGTGACTTTCCAATCACCGAGAGCACAGCTCACACCAGTACCTATAAGTGAACTGGGTACTGTTGTCGGTGAGCAGGGCTTTGCATACTGCCAGCGGGGATAAAACTTAGTTTCCAGTGTCTGTGCAATAGTGCGTGCTGATGCGCTGGAGACTGGGTAGGCTTCGGTCCATCTGGAAAACCCATCACTCATTACATGGATGAACCTCTTCCCTGTGGAAGTGCGGGGGTAGGGGCCCATCAGATCTAAGGACACCATCTCGAATGGTTCATTTGGCACCCTGGGTCGCTGTTTTTTCCCCCGCCTGCAATCCTGCTCTTGAAGTGGTTGCAGGGTATGCAATCCTTCACGTACCTGCGTACGCCCCTGCTTACTCCTGGCCAGTGGAATTGCGGGTGGAGATTCCTGGCTGTCTGGGTTGCCCCAGAATAGCCAGCAAAATGGCTGCTGTGAGCATGCCTTAGCACGTATTCATGTGCATATTTTGGCACATAGAGTCACCACGTCATATTGGGATGCTGCCTCCCGGATGTGCCACTACTCTCCATCTCTTTGTATGATTTCCATCTTCTTTTCACGCGTTTGTGAATATTGAAGTTGGGTGTTGACGACCAAGGTCTTGAGTTTATCGAGCCTGGTTTCCATGTACTGTGTGATCTCTATAGCGTTGCAGGTTACCTGCTCATTGCCTGTTGTCGTTTTCAGTAACACAATTTGTTGTGCAGTGGGCATTACTTTGGATTTGTTATGTTGATGTGTCGGTGTTGCATGCTCTTGTTTTGACCGGGGCAGTGAGTGTCCGGCTCGCCTACCCCATCGGCTAGTTTCCCGTCGGTGGTTTCCTGCTATTGTTTACTTCCTCCAATTGCTTTCTGTGGGTAGGGCATTCACTATGCCAGTGATATTGTTGGTCTGGACAATAACTGCATTGAAAAGGGGGGCATTCACTTCTAATTGCTCCCAGCTGTTACAGATGTAGCAAGTCGGCTATTCCCTGTGTAATTGTTAGTTGTTCGGCTCACCCCTTTCATTCTGTGTTTATCTGATTGCTGTGCACTATTGGTGACACTTTGCGGGCACTTAGCACTTCAGCTTCCTATTACTACAGGGCAGTTGACGTCACCCAGTGGTGCATTACATTGTATGTCGTGGTGCTAGCTGCTACGACGTAATGACCAATGGCCCGTGCGCCCAACGTGCACCACAATACAGATCTGAACAACAGGGACATGGGGTGGAGGCCACAGTGTACCAACTGCAGGCAAGATCATTGAGGGGGAGGTGGGGTTGCGGCAGCACAGGAACCACTTCACCTCCAGAGATGTGATGGGGTGTGCATGCTGTCAGGTTTGGGCTCTCTGTGGGGTGTGTGTTGTTGTTCCCCCCTCTCAAATCTAAACTCGAATCTAACACATGCATCTATATATCAACACAAGATGCAGTGGACCAGCGAGGCACACAGTGCGCCACAAGCTAATGAGGGCATAGCTGTAGCAAACGACCTCAATGCCCTACTCTGCTAGCAACAGCTGTTGGAGCAATGACCACCACCGGAAGAGAGCAGGTACAACCACCACCAACAACATAGCCTCCCTGCCGACCATATGATGAGTGATATTTTCAATTCAACTACAAACCCAACGTAAATCGAGGCCGCATATATGGCGTTGTGTAGAATATTATGTGCAGGAGTGTGGGTAATGGTCGTTATACTGTTGGAACGATAGTAGTCTTGCATGAGCTATGTAAAATGTAGAATTAAAGTTATTAGTATCAATTTACTGCATATAGATTATTCAATTAAATAATGCATTTCCAGCATAATTTCACCAGGTTCAGAGAGCAGTATGTTTTGCAGGCAGATTTTATGGAAATGACAAACTGATGCCTGAGTACCAGCTGTTCCTTTGGTTGCTCTGCTGTTACCATTGTGACACACCCCAGGCTTTTTGGAAATCAGTTATAAATATCTTAACTTTTTAATAGCAGCGTAATAAAACATGTAGAAAATTGTGTTTGATTGTTAGGATGTTCATGTTTTGTTTGTATTTGTTCATTTGTGTATAAGGGTTTTTACACACTCACGTGTGCACAGGGTGGACATGAGATATCTTCTTCACCTGTCATGATACAGTCTCATTCGGAGCTCCACTAGAGTAGGTCGCGTATCGCTGCGAGAGGCCTTATCCTTTGTTTAACTCTGTTAATTTGCCACCAATGCATGTAGTATAGGGGAATATTGACTACTTAGCCTTTTGTTTTTTACCCCAGTGCACTCCCCTGTACTGCTAGGTACAAGGAAACTTTAATTTCATATTTACAGGCACAGTCAGCTCCACAGGATTGTGATTGCCCTCCACCCCCTCCACATGGCAGGTCACTGCAACTTCTTTTCCTTGTGTTTTTACACTTAATGTAGTTTCTGTTTTAATAGAGCTTAGAGGCGACCAGGAGAAAGTGTTATTGTGTATCAGTGTTTGTATTTGTGTCTCTGCACGAAAAACCTATCCTTGGAAATGTAAAAACAAATTACAGTATCACAAGTGTTATCCTTTCAGGTAGTACAGCTGTTATGAAGCACTAAATTATATTGCGAGAGAGAAGACATACACTACGGCCTGGACATTTGAAGTAGTTAGCTGTGTATCTCCTTGCATACTGCATAATCTACCACATGCATGTTAATGTATCGCAACCAAGGGGACTTTGCCATGCTAGCCATCCGTCCTGAGAGCTCAGCTCCCTGCCCTAGCCAGGATACACTAGGTGATGCCAACGATTCTAACTACGATCTCGATCTCCGTTCTACACCTCAGCATGGCACCAGTCGCCTCCCTGCCACTTTGCTGGCCAGTGACACCAGTGCGATGGTGACAACATCATTAATTTATTTTTGTTATAACAAGATACATTATGTGCAAAATATTTGGGCACATTTTTTTCTACTTACCAACGTATCCCCTGTTTTGAGAATCTAAAATAAACATTTTAAATGTCATTGTTGTTCAGATCTGTATCGTGGTGTCGGCTGGGTCTTGAATGCAGGTGACAACTGGTGATCTGTGCTTACAGCAGGGTCGGTGGAGTGTGCTAGTTGCAGTTGGTGCCACCTCAGCTGTTGTCTGTTGCCTGTTGTCTGCTGCCTCCACCAGAGAGAAATATATTAGCACTCACAGTGTGCATCGTGACCTTGGTGTCAGTTGTTCCTCCTCCAGCTCCTTTATGGTGATGGTGAAACAGGTGTCATGGAGCGACATGTCTGGATACCAGTGTCCTAGCATACAGGGTTCGGGTGTGTGCTCCCCCTCTCCTTCCAGCTCACTGATGTTTGGGTCCTTTTTTCCTCCTCTGGATTCTGGGGACAACCACATGCCTACTATGTCGAGCTCGGGGTGGGGTGCCTTTCTACCCTCGCTGAAGCATGGGGTGCTCCATTCACATGTGGTGTTTTCTCCAGGTGTTCCCGACAGTGATTGTCTTCCTCCTTGTCCCATGGTCTGATGTCTACCTACCTGGTGTCATCTCCATATGCTTTGCTTCGCCAGCCGGTGCCATCCCTGATTATGTATGACGAATATCCTACTCTAGCTTAGATGGTATGTGGTACTTCCGAGTGTGGTACAAATCCAGCACAGAAATTTCTGTTCCCATCAGACAGGTAGTGGCCCCGCACATACACTGTTCATGATGGGTGAGATGGTTTCTAACTACTAATCCTCATGCCTTTGTGCCACCTCAATTTTGTGTTTGTGCTGTGTATTGCTGTTCTGTGTCCATAGTTTCTTGTTGCTCTTCCACAATCACATCATCTGGCCTGGGTAACTCTCATCCCTGCACTAAAGCTGCTGGCATTTCCCCTGTGGCAGCATTGACTTTTATCCACAAGCAAAACCATGTATTTGGTAAATGTGTGTCCTACTGTCGATTACTTCCCCCGCATAGTATTGCAATAAAATGGCAAATTACAAGGCTTTGTGAAAGGAATTGAGACTTCAATCAAAGCAAAGGACAAAATGCAGGAAAAAGTAAAACAGAAACCTACCTTTGTGTCGGTACTCAAAGGTAAGAAGAAACAACTAGAGGTTGAACCAACAAAAAGGAAATATTGGCGTATCCCATTAAGGAAGACCATGCCAGTGCAACAACAAAGAACCAAATAAAGTAGAAGATTAATCCAGTGGAAGGATGGAAACTGAAGAATTTCCATCGAATTATAGGAGTGGTACTCATTGAAGCAGGATATGATGCGACAATTGAGAAGATAAAAGCAAATTATAAACTTAATAGCCTAGGACTGAAGCTCGACCAACCAAGGAAACAAGGACCTAAAATAATAATTTATGACATTCCAAGAAAGGAAGAAGATGATAAACTACTCGAGAAGATATGGAGGCAAAATATGCTTTAAAAAGGAATCACGATGGAAGAATTTTTGAAAGAGATGACAGTAAGACTAAAGATGGGAAAGAGCAAGGAAAATATGAATATACTCATAGAAGGACCAGCCAGCTTCAGGAACATTTTGATAAAGCAAGAAACAGTATATGTGAGATATGTTGCATGTTAAGTACATGACTTCCTTGTCCCAATGCATTGTTATAAATTCCAACAATATAGGCGTCAAAGTAAACTATGCAAAGGAACTAAAATATGCTCAACATATGGAGAAGAGGGACAAAGGTATTCAGACACGACCAAATGTAAAGGAGACAAGAAGAATCTAGTATGTGCAAATTGCATACAGGACAAAAGGGAAAATCATCAGCATGGAGTAGACTCAAAATTCTGACCTTTCTATGACAAAGCATTTGCAATGTAATTGGAGAATACTGACTATTGAGACATCTGAACACATCCTAAGAATAGGACAGATTAATTTGCAATGTTCTGCAGTAGCTACTGTATATATAGTAACTATAGCCAATGAGAGAAACCTAGATGTGATACTCATGCAAGAACCATACTCCTTGAGAGGAAAAATATTAGGGATTGCAGAATGAGTAATATCAACAGGCGAAAAACCAATGGCAGCAATAAGGATTGGAATAACTGACTATGGATTAACGAGTATGAGCTTATTAAATAATGAACATCATATGTGTCCAGCTGTGGACAAGTACCAATGGAATATACAAAATGAACTCCAACTTCCAATATTCGGACGAGATCCGAATACATTTAAAGAAGTGGAACAAAGTGATACAAGTGCTAGAGGGAGAATCTGGTCATTGGAGCTGATGTTAATGCAAAATCGCGAGGATGGTATGCGGACAAACGGATGATCATGGCATGGTGGTTGATCGCTTCCTTCTAGCGAACGATCTTCATGTCGTGGATAAACCAGGTAACCTCCCCACATATGTTTCACATGCATATGGCACAGAGTCTATGCTGGAAATTACTGATGTAACCAGGAAGGCAGCCAGACTTGTTGACCTTTAGACTGTTATGGAAGATTTAATCAGAAATCACCGATTAATTATTTTTGAGGTAAAATAAAAAAGTTGAAGATAAAGCGAAAACACTCCTATGGCAAGATACATACACCATTGTGCGAATTGGAGAATATTTGATGAAGTGCTAATGGGGGAACTCCAAAAATACAGAGCTGAAACTTCGGAAGATCTACCCCAGAGAACAGAAGACTTAACAAGATTAATCCAGGAGACATTTGACAAGGTTCTACGAACCTCAATACCAGGAGTCCCACTGAATAACTGGTGGGATGGTGAATTAGAAACACTTAGAAAGCAGGCCAGGAGCATAAGAAGAAATCTTAAAAGACAATGAGACAAAGACAGAAGAAGAAAAATAGTAGAGGAATACATGATAAAAAGGCAGAATCATAAGAATATAAGAAATTAAAATAAGAAGAACTTCTGGATAAAGTAAGTTACAGAGAAGGGAAATTAAGACTCCTGGAGACTTGTATATAAGATACTAGCCTGCAACATGAAAGGCAAGCATATAATGAAGAGCCTAAAGGCTATTGGCAGAATATTATTGATATGCAAGAATATTCAGAAGAACTAGTAAAAACTCTTCTGCCAGAGGACAGCATCAAAAATGAAAATGAAGGGCATCAAGAGAAAAGGAATGCCATGAAAATACTGCCAGAAACTAAATTGACATCTAAGTTTACAATGGAAGAACTCAACAAATTAAACAAAGATATTAAACTAAGGAAAGCTCTAGGACATGATAATACAGTAACATAAATTATTAAAAGAGTTAACACTCGAATAAGACAAGATCTGCTGAACATAATCAATGATGGATTGGAACGAGGATGTTTCCAAGAATATGGAAAAAAAGACACTCTAGGAGTCTTCTACAAAGGCGGAGAAAAATATCCTACAAGTCCCAATTCGTATAGACCATTAATATTACTACCAGTGATGGGCAAAATGATGGAGAAACTGGTCAACAAACGACTAATAAACTTCATGGATGCTACAAATCAACTACAACAGCAGTAGTATGGCTTCAGAAAAGGTAGTGGTACAGAGCGAGCAGTCCTTGAAATGATAAAGAAGGTAAAACTATCACCACAGATGTAAGTGCTTGGAATTTTCCTTGACAAAAGAGGAACATTTGACCACACATGGTGGCCAGAAATATTATGGCAAACTAAAAACGAAAAAATTTCCAAGAAACATCAATGGACTAATACTGAGCTACTTTGAAGACACGATAAATATATTTAAAGACAAATCGATAGAAGTTCGGCAAACCTTGTCGAGGGGATGCCCGCAAGGATCAGTCTTAGGGCCTCTCCTATGGAACGGCCATACCAGCTTAATGTGACATTTTTGTCTATGCAGATGATGCCTTAGTCATGATACCGGCAAGGAGCAGAAGAGAACTAGAAGCCAAATCTGAGGAAATACTAAATTAAATAGAAGAGTGGGGAAATGCAGTGAAACTCAACTTTGCAGTAGACAAGACAAATGCAATGCTTATGAAGGGTAACCTCAAGAGTGCACCGATAATAAAAATTTCAAGGCAGGTCTATCAAGCTGAAAGACAAGGTCAAGTATATTGGTGTGGTTGTGGATAGTAAATTACGTTTCCACGACCACATCAGATACTCATTGGATAAAACTGTATCAGTCTACAGCAAGATGAAATCGGTGTCTACCGTCTCCTGGTAACTTGGCTTTAAAACTACTATGACTCTATATAAAGGTGTCTTCACAGCAATTAGCATGTGTTTAGCAGCAGTTTGGTACAGGAAAGCATCATAAGTACATATGAAAAAGTTAATTTTAAAGACACAGAGAGTAGCGCTGTTGGAAGCTATGAAGGCATATAGAACAATATCTACAGAAGTTCTTCAAGCGATTGCTGGGGCAATACCCCTGGAACTTTTGATTACAGAAAGAGGTGAGATAATGGAAGTCACCGAAGGTAGAAAAGCATCAACACAGTTGAAGAAGGAGAACAACTTCTGCGGCAGGAGAAATGGGAACATTCTGACAAAGGCAGAATCACATATAATGTATCTGACTCTAGAAGAAAGACGGAATTACGCCTGGATCGCAACATATCATTGCCTGTCACATCTGTTGCCAGGGCATGGGAACTTCAAGATAAAACTATAAAAGTTCAATTTTGTGGAATCTCCTGTGTAATTGTGAAACAGAAGATGATGTCCAGCACATGGTTCGAGAGTGTCCCAAAATTGAAGATATAAGAATCGAACTGAAAAGGAAGCTAGCAATAACAGAAGGTGAAAATATTGACGTTAGAAATATAATGAAAAGTAAAGAAAAATTTAAGATATGTATAGACTTTGCAAGACTGGTCATCAAAAGGTTGGAAGAGTTCGATGAATGGTTAACTGACAACCAACACATGGTTGTCCCATATTAAACAGATAATCCGGGAAGTTACACAGTAAAACCACTATAGAAACCTATTAGTAGGCAGGGACCCACTACAAAAACTGGGAGTTTCCCGATTGAAATTCAATAAACTTTATTTAGGTTACAACCAGTAAGCAACTAGTTAAAGTGGCGGTCTAATGTCCCTGTCCATTTGTAGGAAAAATAACCATATGATGACAACCCAGTAAAGATCAACTGGATAAATAAATAGGGGAAAATGCACTGAGAGTAATGTGGAAGTAGCAATTGAAGAAGGGAAATGAACCTGGTTAAAGACAACTCGGCGCGAAAACAGTACTTGAGACATTAGTACATGATTCCGAATGGAAGGACCAGGATGGGGGAGGGGGATCGAGTAAGGCAGTAAGCCCCCCTTTCCACTTACTTAGCCAACACTGATGGAAGGAGATGTAATGTAGTGCATAAATATATTAGTAGTAGTAAGTGCCACTGTAGAAGGCACAGTATATAGAATTATAACCCCCTTGATGTGTGGGGAACGGTGGTGGATGGTAGGTCAACCGCACAGCTTCCATACTCCGGGCACCAAGGGAAACCACTAAAGGGTAAAAATATATATACATGACAAGCCACTTAAATGGTGAGATGTATGGAATAAATTAAAAAAAGTAAAAATAACGTATTCCGACATTAGGAAGCCATAGGCCAAAATAGAAATATAATGAAAATCAGTAAAATCAAAGGGTAATTTATACCGCTGCAGTTTTAGGGGTGCAAAATCACACATGCGTGGTTCAACCTATGACTGGCCATAAAAAATTACGCTTATTATTATTACGTAAGCTACTTGCTCGCATTCGGAGTTTTGTTGAAACCACGTAGCATTTTGGTACCATCAATCCTCACGTGTTCTTATGCCCTTTTTCAAGATAACATTTCCTGATAAATAATAAAATATAGAGAATAAAATACAGTAAGTAAACACCATCAAACTTCTACGATTTGTGAGCTACCTCGTACCAATTAAATGTTTTAACTTGATCACTGTGGTTCCGTCAAAGACGTGACTATGTGGGTCGCGGGACTTTTGCACCCGTGTGAGAAAGAAGGCATGTCAAGACACATTCGCTGCACCGTTTGTTGGCCTGCCCTGCAGCATTAGTGCAGTGATCATTGACAGGCGGATCACGCCAATGTGTAATACAAACTATATTCCGTGTGATACGAAACATAAAAAATTATGATGTTACTAGGTCCTGGGGGTCCTACTGTCGTTATATAAAGATGTTTACCGCTTAAATTTCTTTACGAGGCAAAACGGTATTCTGTAACTCTTATGTCTCCACGATGGTCTTTCGAATGCTTCGTGACAGTCTTTATATAAAAACATGCCAACATGGTTTCTTTATGAACAAAAGTGGAAAGAAAATGGCTGACATATTGAGGTTAATTCTTCCTAATTCGTTCTGCAGAAAAATAAATTTAAAATTTCCCAAAAATAAGAAACGTTATATTCTGTTATGTTTTCGTGCAAATAAACGGTGTATGGAATATATTTAAGGAATAGATTTTAAAACTCGCTAGTTATACTCTCGTTTTAACTTAACTACGAAGTGGCGGATTACGCGACGGGTCAGTGCTGCTATCTCGCGATACTCAAAAATTTAGTCCCATCTGTAATATTGTATCCATAGAAAGAAATCAATTTATTTGAAAGTATTATTTAATTTTTGCCGTGATGCATTTCTCCTTGCATGATACTCCCTTCCTTGTAGGCGTATGGGGCTTAGCCCTGAGACGCAATTAACTCCCGTCCCTACCGCGGGCTCATATAACACTTAGTTTTAGAGTAGTTAGTAAAAAAAAAATGTTTTAAGAAATAAATTTTATTTATAGTTGAAAATTCATTATAATACAAAATCCACGAGACAAGACATTCTTTAATAATGGAAATAATATAATTTAACAAGCAGATAGTTGATTTCAGAACATAGTTCGCTGCGTTGCCAAACGTACATCATTGCACAAAGATATCAATAAAGATATGGCTTACAGAATACCACATAAAGACACTTACGAGTAACCATCACTTTATCATAAAGACAATCAGGTTGACTATCTTTAAGCAAGCTTAAGTTAGAGAATAGGACCTCTGGTTTTGTTTAGGTTAAATGTGAGCATATTATTAAATGCTCTGCTTGGCACATAATAGTTCTTTGTTACTCAAAAATATGTCAAATTAAAAATAATGTGATATTTTATAAAAAAAATGCAAAACAGATTCAGCAAGTATCGTGTAACCACCAAGCCATTTCCGGAAGGCGACGCTGATATCCCCGAACGGAGTGATATCAAGCAACAATCGAACAAAACAGTTACTTAAACATTGCAATAGTAAAAAAACTTTACCAAATATATGTTTACCAATATTAAATAAAACGTTTACAACAGAATTAAATAAAACGTACCGATAAAACTTGGTAAACAATAAAATAATTAATAAAAAATTACAGTTGCACTCTGAACCCTTATGATTTTGGGACCACTGACGCCAACTTTAGAAAAATGTAACTGAGGCCGAGCAGAGCACACAAGCATGTCACCAGCAATTTAGAGTCGGGTACACGTGACGTCACTCATGCGTGACAAGTTATTCCATAGAATCCTCCATACCTGCTTGCATGCAGGCTCGGCTGGCAGGTCTCGTAGAAGCTTCCACTGGAGTTTGTACGGAAAATTACACCATGGCACGTGGGCTTCAACTCGTAGTTGATGGCGGGGTCATATTACAGACGGAGAAAGATGCTAGACCAATCAAGAGCGAGGAAAGAAGCGGCCAAGTGTTGTGCATCAAGGAACCAACCAAGCATTCGCTTGTAGCGATTCCAGAAAACCACATAACATTTGAATCAGGATGGCCGGCACTGGAATCAAACTAGAGTCCCTCTGGATACGAGACCAGCATGTCGTTACCACTGTGCCACGTCAATTGGTACAAAAATATAGCTGCTACAGAATATAATCCTTTAATTTTCCGCACTTTTACATGTTTTCCCTCGCGAAAATGAAGGAATTACTAACCTTTATAAGCAGTCGTTAAAGTAAATCGACTAAAAGAGCACTGCTTTGTGAAATGTGATTAAAATGCAACATGTAGAATTTACTGTCCCTGAAAATAATTCATAGCATGAGGAATAAAATTATTTACTTGCAAGGCGATTTCTGTCACATCACATTTTTTTTTTTCGTAACCTATACTTTCTAACAAATATTTTGGGCTGTTAATGACCTTTTTTTGGCTGTAAAAAAGGCTGTTATCCTGAAGTATATTGCAGGTTTAAATTTCCGTGATCAGTTATCATTTTCCCTGACTTGTCCGTGTCTTCCCTGGCCGTTCTGAAGATACGTTACTTTTCCAGGATTCTGAGGTTTTCCAGACATGTGGCAAACATGAACACGTATTTTGTGTGTGCTGCTGTATGGGCAGGGGGACCTGTTGTTTACGTAAATTTTCCACGACTGATTTAATTCTAAAACACTAGTTCAGATCCAATTTTGAGATTGGATGATTTAAAATGTTACGTACATTACGTATCTTCCCGCGAATCGAGGACATTTATTTTCGGAGTAACTTAATTCTGATTGGCCCAGTCAAGTAAGAAAACGCCTTTATCACAAAGATATATAACCAGTAACCAAGGGAATTTTCCATGTGTACACCTAGGATATTGCAGTCTAGCATGCACATACATATTTTCACGAAGAACAGATGGCCATACGTAAGTATTGGTGGAAACATAGTATATCTGTTTTCATGTTAACAGAGCACTTTGGGAAGTCAACCTTTGGGGAAAAATATTTACCTGCAACAAACTGCATGCAACATGATGCGAACAGTCGTTAGAGTAGCTACAAGCAGATAATCAGGAAAAGTAGTTCTATATATTAAGGCTCAGCTTCATGATTTATGCAGAATTTATTAGTTTTCGTGTCGTAATTTCAGTTTCATGAATTAAATATTGAGAATGTTCGAGTATAAAAAAAATTACTTTTGACGACCTGCTTTATTTAACATTTTATACGTTATTTTGACTACGTGTTATTTGTTAGTTGTAAAAAGGCAGGCCTGTATTTATATATAGGCCTATATTTTTTCTATGTTATAAAATTATACATTGTTCATTGTGAATCTATGTCTCTACAGGATGGCTAGGTAAATAGTTATAGTTCTAAAATCAATTTTTTTAAAAGGTTTACTTCACATTAACTTAAATAGTAGTACATGAAATAACCCAATACTGTGGGTGATGCCAAACCTTAACATTTTATTACAAGTGAAACTTTTAGAATATCTGCAGTTGAAATAGTTTTCTTTCTAATTTCACACTAATTGGAGCAGTGTTTCTCAATTTCTTTGTTCTCTACACACAATGTTTTGTAATGAATATGGAGGTGCTCTGAAACACAAGGTGGGGACACTGCAAGAAACTGACTATTTAAATTTGGTCGTTAATAACTCATATATTTTGTTCTAACCTAACTATGTTTATGCTCTTGAAATTTTGTTAATATCTTAAAAATTATATCGTAATAAATTATTCTAGATTTTTACCATCAAATGTGCAGATTCTCGAAATTTTTGTGGCATTCCATTGAGAACCATTGCTTCAGTGTGGTACACAGAGGTGCCATTTTCACAGTTTACCAGGCCACATTTCATTCTATGTCTCCTTTGCGGTCGGATCGAGGTGGTGGAGTGTAAACGCTTTGAAGAATGCGGGTTCGAGTCCCTGTTGGCCATCCTGATCCCACTTATACATGGTTATCCGAAATTATTCCAGGCGAATGCCCAGGCTTTTCCTAGATTCATGGTGTGGCCGATTCCTTTTGCAATATTGCTTGTTCAGATAACTTGTATTACTGGCTCAGAATATCCCTGTAAGTGTCAAACAAATCATGACAAGTTCTAATGCGAAAATACGGGTGTTCAACGCTGGTATCAATCATTCTGCGAATTTCTCTTGTGTCTATATAAAAGGCGTGCGTGTGAGTAACGTGGCTGGTCACACTGGGCTTGTACGATTGGCGGGGAGCGAAGCGGTCGTAGGATAGGTGTCCTTGACACTTCCGGAGTAAACAATATTCGGCCGTCTTTCTGTGTGGTTTAGTTGGCCTCTGGTCTCTGGCGACAAAGAAAGCTGTTACGTCATTTTGTCGGGATCGTCGTTAAGATAGAGCAGCCTATGAACCTTAAATATATTGTGAAATTAAAATTACTTAATTAAAAATCTTGTGAAATTAAAATATTTCCGAATCAATGGCAACGAAATTCCAGGCCACCCTGTAAATTCAAATGCTAATCAAAATGTAAAAAAAAAATCTAATTAAATTGGTTTGGAAGATCGACTTCGGAGCATTTGGATGATTGTAGACATGATGAACTTGCAAAGGACAAATTTTGCATAGTAATTTTAAACATGTCAAAAGTTTGTACAAAAAATTTCCCTGTGCTCGAGCATATGACTTCTACCTGTTATACGCAGGTGAAAAGTGTAATGAAATGAACATGTTCACTGTCTGTTGAAGATGTGTAAAGAAAATGACAGATCTGTTGAAGAGGCTGACAGTTGATGAGCTACAGTACTTCATTATGAGTTGTGGAAGGTACAAGTACAGTATTGTATACAGGATGCGTATAAAAGAATACCCCAACTTTGAAGGTTTAGCTAGCTTCGAACGAAAAACATTTGTATTTTGTGATTCGATTGTATATGAGACATCTTTCCTTTATTTTATAAAATTAATAATGAAAGATTTAATCCCATTGCATTAGAAATAAGGGATAAAAATAAAAATTTAATAGATTTTGATGGTGCTGATTTTGAAGTTTTTATAGAAATGAAATATATTTAAATTTTATAGTATTTATAAAAATTTAGTTGGTTTGCTGAGCAAATACCAACTACTGATAAAATATAATAACAAAATTAAACTACTAGTGACGGATACAGATTCTTTAATTATTGAAATATAGACTAATAATACTTATAAAAGATAACAAAGATTATTTTGACACATGAAATGATAAAATTGATTGTATGCCAGAAGCTAATAAAAAAGTTCCGGGATTATTTAAAGATTAATATTTACGGACCCCAAAAGGTATTTTGTTGGTTTAAGATCAACAATGTATGCATTAGAGAATGACATCAAAGAAGAGAAAGTTTGTAATAGAGTTAAAAATTTAATATAGACAAAAGTATTTTATTTTGTTGATATAATAAGTTAACATGCTGTGGAAATATTATATATTTAATGCTGATGTGTAATAAATCGAATGTTGTATCTACATATTTTTAAACATTGACAATTTTTTATAAAAAAATTCTAGAAATGGATATTTTCTTTAATTAACTCAACATGATATTCCATTTTTAATTATTCGTATTTTTCTGCATTATAAATTCCTCGATGATCAACATGATTATTAACTGGATTTAATATTCTTTCTAAATTATATTCGAAACATCTTAGGTTTCTTGTAGTAAAGAATTAAATTTATATGTTTTTTATTCTTAAAATTGATTCAACATCTTTTATTTTTAATGAATGTTGGCAAATGAATATATGTAGCCCTACCTACCTCCGCGAAGATGATTATTTTTTCGGATTGAATATCAACTCTAATCACTTGATCAAATCTATATTGAATATAATATAACATATAAATAAAATATATAAATATAAAATCTATGTTAAATACAAAATGTTTGTATTCTTTAAAGTAAAATTTTCGAATTTTCTTATTATTTAATTTTTGGCATAACTTAGTATACCATCGATTGATTTTATATTTAATGTTAAATTTTATTTTTTAAATATTAAAATAAAGTTTCCATAAACTAACATCTCCATTTAAATTTAATTTGTGATAATGAACTACAGAAACTATTTGTATTGAAACACATTTTTCTTTCGATTTGTTTATTTCAGCTAATGCATCTTGAATTTTATATAAAAATGTTGTTAAAAGATGTTGTGAATTACAATAAACCGAATAATTAACAATTCTATCATTCCAACTACCTTTCAATCTCAATATTTCAATATCTTTATTTGCTTCATCTAAATTTGATAATTAAAAAAAAATGATAGCTTTGTATGGCGATCAATTTAGATAATGTTTAGAAATTGAGATATTCTATATTTCATTTGTACAGTGATTACATACATAAGAATGTTTATCTCTTATATTAGGATGAGGATAATTTCATCACATTTTTAAAAATTGTTTAGTTAAATATTATTTTTGTATTATATCATGTGATTATATTCCTTATGATTTTGTAGATATACACTACAAATATATTTTCTACATTCATCACATATTTTTTTAGTTATTTATTACGAATGTTTTCAATATTTTTATAATTTTCTTTATTATATTCATTAATACAATTCTATTATATATGAATATGTTTATCTTTTGTTTTTTATGTTAAGAACATAATATATTACTTTTTCTTCACCACACCTTTATGTTTTTTATTTTAATGTTATCCATATATCAAAATTTATTTTTAATATTGTAATAAAATTATTATTTTATTATATATTAAATTTATATACAAATAAAAATATATCCCATACTCGACAAGTTGAACGACTCTCTTGAGTTGGAAAATTTAAAGGAGTTCGAAATAAATAAACAATATTAAACATCAAATTATCGAACTATAGGTACCATTTATGGAAATAAAATCTCCTGTGTTCTAGATAGTAATTTTGGAATTCTTTTGCTGGATAGATTTAAATAATACATTGGAAATAAAGAACATGATAACTTTTAAATAAAATAAATTATATATTAACATATAATGGATAGATAGAAATTAAGAAAAGACAATCAATGCATAAAAGTACATTTTATTAATTTTTATTAATTTTTTTTTATCGTCCAAAGTAAAGTTTTTTAATATTTGATGTAAGAATAAGCTTTAAATTTAAATTAAAAGTTTTTAATATAATTAAACGGATAAATTCCAACTAAAATTTAACCTACTTTAAATCTGTATTGTTTAATATATGTTTTAAAAATATCATATATTCTATCTCCATCGATATCAAATAAAATGTCTACAGAATCTTCGCGTAAATAATCAACAAATTTTCTAACATTATTATTATCAGGATATAAAATAATAAAACAAAATAAAATAACTGCTCTTTTATATTTACATGTTAATTTATGTATAATAAATTATAAGAGAATGTAAAATTTTAGTATAACATTTGTATGGTTCATATTATATTTCTATAGTTTATTTATTGAATTCATATATTAGTTTTAGAAATATGTAGTTATTAATTTAGAAGAATATTAATAAACAAAACGATTTGTTATTTATTTTTTAGTTGGTTTTTATATAAATGGATACGAACAACAATCTTGTATTCAATTATAAGAATGTTTTACTTGTATTAGATGAAAAAATATCTATATGGAAAAGCTAATTATATCTGTGATATAATAGAATATATGGATTCAAGAAAAGCAATTAAATGTAATCTGGGTAATGATAAAATAAAATATAGAGACGTAACAATCAATTCACAATGTGAGATAAAACTGTACATCTACATATACATTTCATAAATAAAAGAGGTTTAGAAACTTTATTATGAAAATGGAAATATGTTTATAACAATAATGGTATAATAAATAATATAATAAAATTAATTAATTCAAATTTTAATTTAGTAACAAAATCTAAAATACAAGGTACTATTGGCTAAGATATAAAAGTATTCAAACATTTAAATCCTATTAAACAATATAAACTACATCACTATAGAGACGATTTATATTGTACTTAAATTAATTTGGCTATTGAGTGTGATGAATTTGGTCTTAGAGATGACAGACAAAAATATATTGGTAATAAACTAGGTTGTAAATTGATTCGATTTAATCTGGAGGGTAAAGATTTTAATATATTAGATGTAATTATTCAAATAACTCTTTATATATATATATTTGCTAGAAGACAAATAAAAATAACGATAAAGATTTAACATGAGATTAAGCTTCAACAAGAAAGAGATCGATTAAAGATAGAAAACGAGCTCAAACTTCTACAAGAAAAAGAACCAAGAACCAAGAAATAATACTAAATTAAATTTCAACACGAATGATATCGATTAAAACTAACACGAATTATATATATATATATATATATATATATAAACAAATTTTGTTTTATTCTTTAATTTAATAAATTAATATTGTTAATAAAATAATAGTTAATATTTATAAAATGCCATATGTTACACATACAAATAAATAGTTTTTATTTTATTAATACATGAATTGTTTTTTAAATTTATTAATAAATAATTTTTTTATTGTTTAACTTGATTTCATACAAATGGACACAATTCTGGATATTAAAAACAACGCTCTGATATTTAATAATAAAAATGTTTTGTTTGTTTTAGATGAAAATAATAATCCATGTTGTAAAGCTAAATATATTTGTAATGTATTGGGATATAAATATTCAAGAGATGCTTTAAAGAATAATTGTTTTGATAATAGCAAATCCAATGGCATCCAGAATTTTCAGATGTATCTAAGTTAACTATTATACATTCATTGTTATATATTTTATTTGGGAATTCATCTATCATATGAACATTTCTAAAAAAACATTATATTTAATTTCTTTTTTATACTAGTTGATGTCAATATTAGATAGACGAGTTATTTCAAAATTGTTTTTGTTCTTCCTCTTCCTTTTTTTTTTTTTTAGCAGCAACTCCTTCACCAATTTTTTTTCCATAGCTAAATTATGTCGTTGTTCTTCTAATGCTTTTTTTTTTTCTTTTTCAACCGAATTATAAATCGAGCTTGTATCAGAAGCTAATGCTTCTAAAGGGTCTAGAATACCTAATCATATTGGAAGAAATCCACCATGATGATTTAATCCACTCTCAGTGTTATGTTTTAATATTTTTTATAATGGTCCAAAATGATAATGTAATTAAAAATCCTATATCTTATTTTTTTTATTTTTTCTCTCGAGTTGTTCTTTACCTAAATATTTATCAACATATAATTCGTTTAATTGATTATCTGGAATACCAAGTGTTATATTTTTAATTTTCATTTATGTAAATTAATTTATGTATATTTAACGATAATCAATGTGTCTATTTTTAAATTACGAATTTTAATTCCCCAATCAATTTTATTTTAGTAAACATACTTTCAGAAACAAATGCAGAAACAATTTTTTTCACTAATTGGAGTCCCTTTATCTATTATAAATTTTTAGTTTCTTGCTAGAAAATTTTATCAGCTTCATGTCTAGATTCTAAATCTTAATGATCTCTATAAGCAATATCGTGATATTTACAGGCTTCATCTAATTTATTTATTACTTTATAACCTCTTTCCACTCTTCCATTTAATTTTGTGAATGGTCCACAAAAATTATAGCCAGGAGGATGCATCTCTGGCAAAATTGAATTATTTAATGCCCAATTGATGACTTCTTTTCCAAGTTGTTCAGAATTCCAAAATGATCGTGGAATTATATTTAAAACTCTTATTAAATATGAATTAGTTTTGAATTATTAAAAACAAAAAAAATGGTTATTCAACATATTTATAATACTAACATTCTCATTATTATTTTCTGCATTTTCTTCACCATGGATAACTAATAATCGATCAATAAAATTTTTCACATCGCTCATCCACACATATTATTTTGGTGTATGATTATATTGTTTGGTGTTCTTGGTGATTATATTTCTGGTGTGTTTGGTTGTGAACGAGATCATGGTCGTTGCATATTTTTTTCATAGATTGGTTTTATAATATTATTATTTTTCTAATCCCTGTTTCTATTTATTTGGATAATATTTTTGAATTAACAAATTTGTTGATAAAGGTGTTTCTGTATAATTATTATAGTCTTTATCAATATATATTTTTTCAAGATTTTTTTTGTTAGCAAATTACTAAGCCAATTCGTTAATTCATATTCTGTAATTTTAATAAATAATATATTATCATTTATATTTACTTTTGTATCACCAATAACAAAATCTTGACAAGTACCTCTCAAACCATTTGTGTCATTAATAACATAAATTTTTTGTGTTATATCTTCACCAAGATTAATTGTTAATGGTTCGATCCCAGATATAAATAAAACATTTTGATTTTGTGCTAATTATCTTTCATCATTGCGGTATTGAAGAATATTCTAAATTTTTAACAGCAATTGGGATTAACATTGTTATTAAATTATTATTTTTTTCGGATAATTTTAGACTTTTTTTTTGCCAATATTTTGTAGTGGGTTAATTACAGGTATTTCTTTCGTACTCAGCTGAGGTGTTTTTAATATTGCTTAATTTTTTAATAAGTAGTTCAACTATTGGTTTTTCTGGATCTATAATGTTTAGTTATGTAAATAAATTGTTTTATTACATAAATGAGTTATAAATATATCGAAAGTTTTGAGAGTCATTCATTCCATCCCACAGAACCAACTAGGATGAATTTAAATGTATATAATAGTAGCATAGAATTCGATACACCTATATGCGATGGATTTTCTTTCCCAAATGATGCCTACATATATAGACAATTTAGATCATCAAAGAGAGATAGTGTTGGTTGTTTTGGTAGAGATAATAATGATGTTTGTTCGAATTTTTTCTAATTTCAATTTTCTCATGTCGAATTATTAAAACATGGCCAAATATTGAATATGTTGATAATAATGGCATCACTTGTACTATGATGCACACAATGGTTAGTTCACTATAAGAAAAACATTATTTAGAAATGTCTGGTGTTGATAACAAATATCCAGTAAAAACCAATTTATATTCAGTTAGAACAAACAAAATTACGCATTCATTGAAATATATCTTTGGCTTTCTTAGAGCTATTAATAAAATCTGTTTTAAAGGTGGATATAAGATAACATTTTATAGAAATTCATCTAATAATAATTGGTTATATATAAATAAAACAAAAAAGCTGATGAAATGTTTGAAGATAATCGTGTCGATCGTTGACTATATAGCAAACACATCAAAGTCCATTAAAAAAAAAAACCATAAGAATCCAATAATGCGTATTAGTTTCAATTATTTGCAATTTTTATAAAAAACTGTTTTTCAAAGTATAAAATATTTTAATTTTAATATTCAATGCCAATTTAATAATCTACAATTTGATGTCCCTTATTAAGTAATATTTGGCTTTCAAACTAAAAGAAAAGATAATGATAATCAATTTGTCCATGCATTTATGTTCGATCATTGTGATGTGAGTAGTATTTCTGTTATAAATGGAAAGAATGACATTTTTCCTAAAGAAAATTGGATTCTAGATTTTGATACTGGATTCTTTCATAATATGTATTTAGCATATCACGATTTTCGAAATAGTGAAATAAAAACAACTACAAATTTTAGAAACAATGAGCTATGCTACAAGACAACTTTAAATCCAAACCGTGAGTATGATTGTTATTCTTTTTTTTTTGTTGCAAGAAAACCATTATATAATTGATTGTACACATAGAAAAATAACAGTTGTTGAAGATTAAAAATTATCAAAATTAGTGTTGATTTCAATAAAAATGTTTCAGAGCATACTCTATGTAATATCGTAAATATTAGTCAAAGAAATCTCACATATGATCAAATAAATATTATTAAATAAATAAAGAATTTAAAAAATATTGTTTATATAGCTCTGGACTATTATCAAAATATATTATTTTAAATATTAGGTTAAAAATTTTGGCTCTAGAAAATATAAAATAATTTATAAACTTGAAGTTGTAAAATAGTTTTACATTATTAAATAGCAAAAGATAATAAATCAATAAAATGTGTTAATTTTTTATATGTATTTCTTCCAAATAAAATATATATTGTTCTTTTTTTTATATTAAATGATTTAAACACAGGTTCTAAAGAAGATTAACAATATTAATAACATGACTTTGTAAAAACTTGAGTGAGTTAAAATAAGGAAGTTATTTGCTTACGAATATTGATTATATATATATATATATATATGTACTTTAGAATGTTATAAAACTTTTGTTGAATTAGATAATTACTTTAAAGCAGCTTTACCAAAAATATATAATAAAATTTATTCTGAAGATTTTGAATTCATTAATGGATTGTATATGAAATACAATGGCAAAATTAGCAAACTGTAATTTTTAACATAATATATATTGTTTTTTCGGTGAAATTTTAATATATTTAATTTCGTGTAAGGAAAATGTTTTAATTTTTTACTTGAAAGTTTTCTTAGTAGTATAAGAAGGATGAGAAATAAACCATTTTTGTACAGCATATTATTTAATTATAAATTCTTAATTTAAAAAATTAGAATTAATAATGTTATTTTTTAAACTTGAAAATTTAAATAAAAAGTTGTTTTCACTGGTGACTTTAAAATTTGTGTATACAATATAAATTCTAACATATAAATATGGCATCCTCCCACTTTTGATAAGTTCAATGTAAAACTTAGTAAAATGTTTTTATTTAAAACTTTACATTATAAAAAATATAATTATTAAATTTAAAATGTTTGAAAATTAAAAATGTAAAATTAAATAATTTTATATATAAAAACAGTTTATTTATTACCCTTCTTAAACTACCACATTAGAATTATCGCATGCGGTCATCAAGTCGGACGATGCCTCTAGCCGGATTGTATTCTCGGCGATCTCCCGTTTCCCCAGCCCTTGCATTCTGGTGCTGTTCCATACTGACCTCGCTTCATCTTCATCGGCTCTCTAGCACCTCTGTGTTAAAAGCCGCCAAAATCTCTCCACTCCACTCCTCACCAGTGCCATTACTTAACAGTCACACCTAGTAAATGAAATTATCTCAAACAAACTGGCCTCATAATTAGTATGTTATGTCGAGGACAGAGTTAGAGGTGCAACTATCATCGATGGCTGGAGTGACTTGTGCGCGATACAGTGGCGGGTGGTGAGCTGTTGCACAGTACGAGGGGTGGCTATTCGGCAATGGTATTTTGCACCCCTGAGGCTGTGCACTTGGTGGGGAATGAAGTGAATGTAAGGAAGTGCCATTGATGCTTCTGGAGTAAACAACCATCGGCCCATCATTCTGTGTGGTTTGGCTTGTCTCTCGGTTCTGGTGAAAGAGAACGCTGTTCTATCATCTTGCTGGAATCGTGGCTATCAAAAAAGTCGAGCAGCATGTGAATAATATATTTATTGTGAAATAGAGGTCCTGACTTAGATGAAAGAACAAGCGAGGTAGAAAATACCTGATATTTGGAAGAACATCTCACAGATGTAGCACCTGGACAATTCACCCCCTTACAACACCTTATCTGTGAATCAGTTTTTAGTGAACAAACACATCTCTGTGCTCGACCACCCCTCATATTCGCCAGATATACAACCGTGAGTTCTACCAGTGTACTAAAAAGAAGAAATTCATCACCGCAGAGTTTTGGAAAAACTGAATGTATTGCTAGCCACTCACCAACGAGCAGCGAGGCAAAAATTGCATACACAATGTCAGCTACCAAATACTTAAGCAATGAATGCATAGAATAGTATGACAGCATTGAATCAGAGAAAATGTTTCGGCACGCTTTTGTAGATAGTCTGCTGGCGCGGTAAAAGGTAATTCTAAAATAACTTGTTTACTCATGGCACCATCGTGCTGTGAGCCGTTGCTACTATTTCCCTCTTTC
Organism: Clitarchus hookeri; assembly: GCA_002778355.1. Classification (NCBI taxonomy): domain Eukaryota; kingdom Metazoa; phylum Arthropoda; class Insecta; order Phasmatodea; family Phasmatidae; genus Clitarchus; species Clitarchus hookeri. The sequence goes on from NQII01000012.1 coordinate 602,084, forward strand.
TGGCTCATTTAATGGCGCATATGTTTTAATTTCTTAGAAAGAGAGCAGCTTTGTGTTACATTAAGAGGATTCATTACCCACACAGAATTCCTGCTACGGATGTCACAATCAAGAACACCAACACTACAGCAGTTAATGGTTTCTTTCTCTCCTAATATTTCTCTGTCTTGCATAATGTTGTTCCTGCATTTTATGCACTCTTCATTACCCTCCCACCAAGGCGAACTGGGTTCAATTCCCGACCTGGTCACTCCCGGATTTTCGCATGTGTAAATCGTGCCGGACCATGTCACTGGTCGGCGGGTTTTCTCGGGGATCTCTCGTTTCCCCGCCCTTTTATTCCGGCGCTGCTTCATACTCACATCGATCACCCTCTCGGCTCTCAAGACCTCGCTGTTAAGAGCCCCCCGAATCTCTTCATTCACTCAATCTAACCTGAAACATTTCAGAACTGTTGTGTAAGCATTTCTCTGCCGACTTTCCCAACGTATGTATCAATATTTTACGTGAGTGAGATGACCATACAATAAGTGAAACATAACACAAGTCATGATGTGCTTGATAACTACCAAAAATAATTAAATGTTTGGTGAAATCTGCATAGTCTGTAAATTAAATGGTGAAAGTAGGCCTTCGTGCAGTTTTTAGGGCTAATCGCATTTGCATCACTTTACATAAATAATAAGTGCATTTTGAGGTGTAACTATCATTTACTCAGAGATAAGACAGGTCACAGTTACATTTGAGGAGTGACGCTTGAAAAATAGTAACTCTAAACTGTCAACCTGGAAAGCATTGAGAGTGGAAGTGTGTTCCAACAGTAACGACCACATCAAAGAGTTAAAAAAAGAGGTGATCTGTGGGAGTATTTTAATATTGTCGAACACAGTATTTGATATATCATTTTTTTTTTACATTTATTGAAAACTCATCACTTTTTAATATTAACCAGTTTATTACTCGAGATGGTTCTTTCTTATTCATTGTACTAATGTAGGGCCCACTTATTAGATATACGAGTGAATGAAAACAAGGTTGACGCTAAGAGGCACAGGACACAGGGCCACAAACATAACTGTTCACATGACAAACAAGTCTAGGTATATCACTTTTCCACCTTACTTAAAAAAAGCATTATTTGTCTGGTACAATTTGTGATTGCAGCATTATCACAACAAATGCCTTAGCGGTACTGTTTCTGTAGTTTTATTACTAGTATTATTTCTTTTAGAGAAAACATGTTCTTTCTACAACACAGTCCATACTTGAATCTATTTTCTTACTCACACTTCAATGCTCCACTAAAATGAAAATTTTCACTGGATGACTAAATGCACTTAATCAATGCAATATGCATTTTACCAGGTGCAAAGTGTTAAGATGTCTTCAGCTTCTCTATATGCAGCAATATCAGTATATTTATCATTTCTTGTGGTACATAAAATCAAATTTCTGTCGTTTTTTGGACCTGATTCTTAGAGAAATACTGAGGCATCTTATTTAAGTTGAAACACACATGAAATCCACAATGATATGTTATGAAGATACAACTCACACCAAAACTCAATAGGTATTGCACAGCACAGACTTAATCACATGGCAAGAATCGAAAGTCTCTGCCTCATTATGCTACCGCGAAACTAATGGCATTTGTAGGCTGCGTGAACGCACGCATATCTTAAAGAATTGAAACTTAAAGTGAGATCATCGGTGGAGATTTCGGATTCTTGCCCCTGTAGGAACAGTTTGTGCAAGTTGTGCACATTTCATCTATTTTATTCGACTAAAATAATCAACACCACAATACAATAAAAGCTAAACATAGTGGAGTTAGCTTCTTGGTCCTCCAAACGATGCCAGTGCTTAGGCCTACAAGTATAACTTAATAGCCGATTGCTGGCTGCAACAGATATAACTGAAAGCATGAATCTGTGTACACTGGTCTTATTAGTTATGGTAAGTAGAAAAGAATAATATAGTCATTTTTCTACAAATTAAGTATGCTATAAAAATGTAAAAATCTGTGCACATCTATGAGTCACATCACTATATTAGACCCAGCAACAACCTTTAGAGTCACTTGAAACTTTGCAAAAGCTAGAATTATTTTCTCATTTTTTTTTAAACTTGGGATTTTCAGGTGTTGCAATGGTAACTACTAATGAGAACTGATTAACTGGTAGTAGACAGTGTTCAACACTGTGTGTAGCTAAATATTATCTACAAAAAAGTGTTTGCTTGCGCTGAAAACACAAGGTATAAGTAACCATATTTCATTTTCAAGTGAGACAGTTCTGGAAAGCTTAGTTTGTTATAACATTGCGTAGCACTCTTTGTCATTACCTAAGTGCGTGGAGACACATATTCTCAGAAAACCTTGCATCTTGTGCAACACTAACATAATCATGAAATAGTCAACAGATACAAATAAATGTATGTTTCTTACAGTCCTAACATTGAAACGAATTTAAGTACGAATACATAGGCAAAAGTTAACTAAACTATATTATAAAATGCTGCAGGTCACTTAGAATCATTGGAATGCTTCTTTTACAAGAGATCAAGTAATCAGTTTGCTTGGGAGAAGATTACATTATCACAAAATCACAAACTGTCAGTTTTAAGGTCACTAAACACCAAAGACAACAGTTACACACAAAAGGCTATTGCTCAGTTACTTTCAGTTATCCAAATTATTTGTTTTGCATTGCTTTCTGTCATTGCCTAATTGTTCTTGACTACAAGCAAGCAAAATATTTAACAATTTTAATTGTAATTAAATCAGTATTTCACTGTTATGTACACATTTGTAATTTATCATACAATGTACTGCAAGGTGCAAAATATCGTGTTACAGTTCCTTTCACAAGTGTTATTAATCGCAAGTGTAGTCATAACATTTTTTCTAGGAGATTACAGAAAAAATATACATCACATAAATAAAAAATTTAAATGTGATATAAACTTGACAATGACTAGAACAGTAGACTACTCAATATTTCTAAAACAACATATAAAAATTAAATTAAAGTGATCATAGCGTAAAACTCTATGCCAATTATTACATATACAATAATCTAAAATAAATACAACTTAAAATGACTAGCTTTAGCACATTCGAAGAATTTATGACTAGACAGAATAAGGTACCAGAGTGGAACAAATCTGCATCGGAATAGATCAGAAAATATACCACTCTTAAAATCACATGGCAAATCTCCTCCAGGGTTTTTAAGAAAACTTCATAAAAATTTTGTTTCGTGGAAAAAAAGTTTTCAAGCTAAAACAAATCTGCTAACTTTCTGTCTGCTCAATTAAATGAGAGTGCAAATTTTTGTTTCTGAATGTACGGAATTGCCTCCGAATTAAAAAGAAAAAAAGTACAACATTTTTATTTTGTGCATCTCTAAAAATGCAAAGGTAATTTTTTCTTTTCAAATCCCAACAGCATCCAAAGTTTGAGATAGTTTGGCTCCAAGAAACAAAATTTTCAAATGAAGAATCAAAACAACTTACCTGGAATCTACCAGTTAGATACGAGGTGCTACCAAGAATATAACATAATTTTACACAATTTCCTCACTCAGCCTTTAGTTCCCAAGAAAGAGACTTAACATTTTAGTGTTGCTTTCTCATTTTCATTGCAAGGGGGGGCGACGGATCATTCGACACTTTTGTTTGTAAATGAACCGGTAGCAGCGAGCGAAGTTTCTACATTTCGAACGCAGAACAGACAGCGCGAGCGCGTCCGACCGGGTCCCCGCGTTGAAACAAGGAACTGCGCAGCGAACAGCAGGGCGATTGCACTTTTTCACTATCGAGTACGTAGTGTGTATAAAACCTCGGTGGATGTCCCGTAAAGCACGAACGTGTTTGTGTTTGTGTGTGTGTGTGTGTGTTGGCTGGGTCGACGTCGGGTCGTCCAAGGCGCCGGCACAGGCAGCCTAGAGGAACACGAGGTGGTGGTGCTGTGGGTCACGCACGGAGTAGCTCGCATGGTGTCACAACACGTCCGCCTGCTGCTGCTGTTGCTGCTGCTGCTGCTGTTGGAGCTGCTGTTGCTGCGACAGCGCCTGGCCCAGGCCGGACACCACCGTCGTCGTCCCGGGCGAGTGTTGCTGCGACTGCTCGTGAGGAACTACTGAACTCTTGCTCGGGTCTTCGTCCTTCCATTTGTCCATGGACCGGCGGCGGGCATTCATGAAGAAGTTACCCACCGTCGTCGGCTCCAGCCCCAGCTGCCGGGCGATGGTCACCTGCATCTCCTTCGAGGGCCTCTTCGTCTCCTGAAACAGCGCCGCCACTATTACCAACTGCTCGCCTCGCCTCTCTCTTCAAACTACTCGACAAAAATTACCCACAAACATCCGCTAAGTTTTCCCGCAACTTCCGTGAATTCACGGTACCTCTCCGTTAACTTGCTAAAAGCTGTTCACGGTAAACTGAGCACTTTTGAAAGCCCTGCTTAAGATATACTTTTATGCGCATTGCACATTCTTCCACCTTATGTACATGTAACATTGCCATGTGCCTGATCACTTTATTCGTGCGTCGGCCATGTGAAACTGTGAAATTATTAGACAACTAAATATATTAAAAATTTGCTATTTTTTACACTTATATGCATTAAAAAACAGAAAGCAGAGTACATAATTTCAGTATTTACAAACTTTTACCTAACACTATTAATTAAATGTTAAAAATTGAACTGCTTTCTCTTCGTCGTTACCAACTTTGTTGGGTGCACGCCAGTCAGATTATCCGTTAAAATATATACAAGTAGGAGCAATGGCTTTCTTTAAAGGTTCATTTCTAAAGTGCTCAGTTAATTGTAAACGTCCTATACTAAGATTTTGTGTCTGCCCGACTTATACCGGGTGTTTTTAACCCCTTAATGTAATATCCCATGTGTACTGGTTCACGTTTGACAAGTTGCAGAATAGTTGAAACCATGATCGGTGCTGTGCAAGTCGAGAATCAAGCACCAATAGGGACAGCGCCTTTCCCTGGGCAATGCTATTGGTTGTTGCTGACACACACATGCACTATTATATAATTTGACACTTCTTTTACCGTGGATATACTGAAACCATTTCTACAGGTTTCAAAACGTGAGTTACAAGAAATTCGCAATTACTGTCCACACCAAAAATTTATTCTTTTGAAACACCCGAAACGATAAATTAATGTGCACGTTAAGGGGTTAAACAACAGCGACATACTCCAGCAGACAAAAACATATGTACCACTCTTCCCCTAAAGTATTTATTAGGAGAACTATGCGCCCCCAAAAATAGAATTTTAAAAATTTCTTCTTTCAAAATATCACAAAATGCCTGTAAATAAGTAACAAATTGGTGAATGGTGTTTTGCAGAACGGAGAACTGACACCTCTGAACACGCGATTGGCAATATCATCCCCTTTCAAGGTGAGAATGGGGATTGGCGTTTTATTTTTGGTTGGAACTATGTAACCCTAAGATGCACACGATTGTTTTAAGACATCTTATGAATCGGCGCTTCTAAATAAGAGAAATAGGTCGTCTTGTCGGAACACTCTCAGGTGAAGAGTTTTCGAGAAATCCACGGGAAACACTCAAGACAAATAGAGTTTGTTTGCAACACACAAAACACATGAAGGCATTTTAAATTAGGATATTGTGGGGGCGCACAGCTCTCTTAAAAATCACTTAAAATGTACACATATTTTCGTCTTATATTTTCGGGAGGAATGACCATCCGAAATTTGCCGATGTTGTTAAAAACACCTGGTATAATATTTTTAATGTTTAATTATATTTTTTAAGCAGATGTTCAATAATGTATAAGAAATACATTTTAGAACATTTATTTTCGGATTGGGGTTTGAGTACGAGCAAAAAAAATTCTTACGCTCTGACTATTACTGCTCGACTACCACTTCCCAACAAGTTATAACGCGGAAAGCGAAGGACAAAAAAAAAACTTTTTCTAATAATGTCAGTATTTGAAATATTGCTTACTGTTGCACGTATCTTGTGTTGCTTCCTGATGTTTGGAAGAAGAAGATTATGTGGCGTGAATGCCCTAACTACCGCAAAATAAAAAAAGATAATTTACTCGTCACAGCGGCGAAGAACGCTTCCTTTAACATATCGGCATTGTTCATTCCCGAAACTCGAAGGTGTTTGGAACACGGAGAGTTTACGCATTTCGCTACGTTTATAGTGTATTCGCGGTTTCTTCACACTTTTTTAAACAACCCCTTAAAAAACCACCCCATGTATCTTGTGTTTGGTTGTGTGCCACATGTGTCGGGTATCACAAGTGTTTTATATTCGTGTTAACAGAAAATAACTTTATTTTTTTGTTAAATTGAACTTTAACTTATAATGCATCCGTAGATTATAATATTTAATTCATAATTAATATGAATAAGAAACAGGAAGAAAATGAGTTTGTTGGTAATGCCCTGTAGTAAATAGTTCTAATGGAAAATTGTCTTACACTGAGTGCGCACGAATGCGGTGCGCTGTACCTTTGGTGTAATTTTCTAAACTCTGTATAGCTGGCGGAGGAATATCCTGGAAGTAGAACTTCAGCAGGGCTTCAGTAAGGTTTGAAGTAACTGTGAATGGACTATATTTTTCCTGAATGAAAAACGAGTGCATGAGAACGTAAACGACATTAATAGTAGTTGTTCAAATGAATTTGCTCGTCTTGCGTCCAGAAAATCGCACACGGCTGTATATTAATATGGTTTTAAGAAATGAATGTTTTGTTAACATAGTAAAACCGATTTAATACTCGTGTGGCACCATCACCCGACGAATTCCGGCATTACTGTTTTGCAGTTCAAGCTAATCGTTACATACTGCTGATCATCGATATTAGCCCTATATTACAACATGCGCTATTTCAAGTGAGTTAAAATCCGCCTCTCATGCATGGCGCACATGTCTATCATAGTTATTTAGATAGTTCAAGCTTCTGCCGTTGGGGCGATGTAATCAACTTATTTATTGATGTAATGAACATAAGAGGTGAAGGAAAAACGGTCTTAAAACTGTGTACATTTTACTGCAGTTGTGCTTACTTTGAACGCACCTTTACTTTGAGGGACTTAGAAAATCAGGACAAGTAACCGCGACGTCGTTATCCTATTTTAAACTGTGTGGGCCTAGTTCTGGTTTACCTGCCAAGGGAACTTCCGTTTTAAAGCAGAAGGATCACACATAGTTTTGTAGCAAGTGGTTTTTTTAGAAGGAAATAACATTATTGCAAACCTCAACAACTCTCAGGTTCAAAGATTTCTGGGCTAGACTTCATAGTGGAATGTACATTTTTTTCAAGCCACTGTCGTTACCTGACTGGTTGTCAATTACATTTTTATTGGTTGACTGTGATTGGTCACTTCTTTTGTTTCGGATCTGCTATAGGAACACGAGCCTTATACGGCGTGTAAAATAAATAACTGGCCGAAACGCGACATCCACGCAGACAAATAATAAGTCCAGCTTGTCCCCAAACGAACCTGTGAAATTTTCAGGTCATTAGAAATTAGTAATGGATATAGAAGCCTGATTTATGAACTGCATGAATCCTGCTGCAAAGTTTTCCATTCCCTAATAGAAGCCATTTACTAGCTTGAATTATTGCGTGCTGGCATTCGATTAGTTGGTAGTATCGTTGACTACTTTGAAACAACTATGCTGGTTTGATGACAAGTAGTGAGATTCTGATGTACTGTACACATCCCAGCCTTAGCTGTCGGGTGGTTCACTAGCCTCGGTGAGTGAAAAACTCTTTGACGCAAATGTACGCTGCAGAGAGTCTCCACCGAAGGAGGCACATTTTAACATATACAATTAAGGAGTGATTTTACAAAAAAAAATATTTAAAAAAATGGCAAAAGACAATCAGAACAAGCAAAATTTATATTTCTCTACTCTGCTACACAACAGTTGGATCTCACGAGTTATTATGGTAAAAATACACAAATACTTTTGGAGCGTGTTTCTTTGCAAAAATGAAATGAAACACTATGCATATATGCCTAATTCTGCAATCAGTCCGAAAAAAATGGCTTGTATTAATTAAAACAAATTCAGTAGGGTCTACTAGGGTTTTACTACGCACAGATTTAACTTTGCAATGCAAGCAAATGTATCAGGAAGAAGTTTTCCAAATTGTTGGCTAACATTGCCCGTCCCGCGCGATTCGTACTCGGACACCGTGCTTACCGGGCAGAGTCCCAAAAGCTAAACCAACGGACTCACGTGCCGTATACATGAACATCGTTTTCTTTGCCGAGCAGTTTCCAAATTTCATCCACTGTGAGAAACATATTAATTTTTAATTTCGTTTTCGGTTTTCCCAGTTTTGCAAGTAGGTCTAACAAGAAAACACTTCTAGTCATTTGATTATTTATCTTCGTAAGAAATTTATTTCTCGCAGTTATAAGTCAGAAAAAAATGTTTTCTTAACTGTGTATTCAAAAGCCAAGGCTTAAATTTGGAAAATTGACCAAGTGTGTTACATCGAAGTTGGTATTATAAATACAGGCTATATTAATTTCATACTTATTTTTTTTGTTAGTAGAAATAAAAAAATTTAAACTTTTAACATTGCAAACTACACAGATTTATGCCTGTAATGGAAATGTACAGCAAACCAAATCTATATTTAGCTTTTATCTTTCATTGAAAGTAATTTTACAGCTGAAAATGTGTAATTTCACATACAAATTGCTACAGAAATGTTTCCTTATTTAATATATTCCTCGTCGTCAACCTCAGACGTGCAGAAAACCAATCGTCGAATAAAGATTCGACTAAACACGATTGAAAAAAAAATGGTAATAAATAATAAGTTATATATGAATGAATAAGTTATGTAAGACTATATTAATTTTTTTAATGAAACCTAACAAAAATTCGTATTGATGCATTGTACCAAACTTAACGATTGTGAATTTTTCAGTGTATAAGTTCGTCACTAGTGTAAGTACATTTTTTGTATTTACGTACGCAATTCAAAATTACACCATAAAAAAAATTATTTTTAAACATTTGTCTAGTAGGCATTGTGTACAATAAAATTAAATGCAGATTATTGTATTAATAACATTATAGTACGAGTATCTCCGTGAAGATATGAACAGACAGGTTTAATTGAGCTAGGCTATACTCATATGTTAAAATAATGTTTACATTTAATTTTTTTCAAACTAAATTTTCTCGTGGACGATAATTATAAAATCACATTTGTCAACGTGAGTTTACTCACGTTGTTAGTGTAAAATGATACTTTCAGTGTAAAATCACTCATGCTGTCAATGTTAGTCACTTAATTACTTGAATACTTTTTTAGTATACGTTAACTCAAGTATGGTCATTGAAAAATGGCACTTGTGTGTATTTTAATGGTAAATTTGCACCTTGAACTTAGCAAAATTATCGTATCAATTCAACTTTGCAGGTGTCTTTGAAAATTACTCACACCAAAAATTACATTTACGCATAAATTTAATGTGTAAATAAACACGTAAATTGTAAAGTGTAGCTCATTTCACTTCGGATTGTGTGATATTTGGAACTTGTTTTCTTGGAAATTTTTCATTGGTTTACAATTGTTCACGGCGTGTTTGGAAAAAATTGCGACCCATTTGCCAATGTAACTCAATTACATGCATCCTCAAATTACAGCATGTCCTCAAATGAGTCCCACAGAATTCTCGCATGCCAGTCCATTATCAAATTTTTAGTTAGACGCGCGACAAATAATGTAGTAAAGACGATTCGAAATCTATAATTGTTTTGATTCAAACAATTAAAGGATCCGTGTTCTTACATGAAGAAAGAATTTTCTTAAATGTCTTATTTTTTAATGGTAATCTAATACCGTATAAAACCGCCATTTGGTTTAGCGTGTTTATATAAAAATAAAAAATTATGACACAATAAAATGTGACATACTTTCAAAGAAAAAAACCATACATTTATATCAAATGTAAATGTTACAATTTGTTACAATATACAGTTACCTTTGTGTGAGTTGAATAGAAGTAACGAAACATACTATATATTACACCAAAGTAATTACGTTAGTATTTTGTATGAGACAACAATTTAAGTCACACTTGTGAGTCTGATGTATAACACTAGTTGTTAGTAACGTCACATTTTGTAACTTCTTACCCTTTGAATAAAAAAATTTCGCTTCAAAAATCTCAGTCTTCGAACACAAATAATTGTGACTTCAGTTAACAGATAATAGTGAGTCATATTTTCTCTTCGTCAATAGTATACAATAAATAGCGAAACTAATGTTTTCTAATGAATAATCTGTGTGTGTGTGTGTTTCCTCAAGCAATTTCTACAGAAGAATTTGCGCTGTGCTGGTACCATTTTAAATTATGATTGGCCCACGTGACCAGTGGTATCAGTGCAGACGTATGTGCGGCCAATCAGATTTCAGAATGCCACCAACACAGAACAGCACTTTACTGTACTGTGTCAAGGTGCCCGCACCCCAAAATTTCCCAACCTTTCTGAAATAAAATTACTAGAAAAATATGTTTTCTATGGTTAAACAAATTGATATTTCTTTTGGAAAATAAAAACTTTTTAAAAGTAAATTCAAAAAGCTTACACTTTTCCATGTCATATATCATATAATGTATACCAATTCCAATATGATCTCGAGTTGGGATCAGGTACTTTTTAGCCTACTTCCCGAGGGAAAAATATACTTATGAGATCACTTTCATGTCTGTGTGCCTGTGCGAGGATGTGTGTGTGTATTTGTGTGCATGTGTTGGTGCCTGTGTGTGCGTGCCTGCGCGTGGGTGTGTCCCATTTCAATTTTTGAAAGCGTTAAGGGAATTACACGAATCTCGGCACACATATAGTACTAAAAAGGACACCTGAAATTTAGATTTTTTAAAATGGCGGCCATTTGAATATTTAGAGCGATATGTAGTATCTCGAAAACCATTAAAACGATTTAAACCAAATTTGGTATGCTGACAAGGCAAGGTGTAAGCACCGAACTCCGAGGTGAATATTTTTGTTAGTCCGTCATTTTGTAAGATAGAGCCACATTAAATAATACAACTTTTACGTTATATCTCGAAAACTACACAACCAATTTTCACCTAATTTTGCACGTAAATAATACTATGATAGGCCAGATAAATATAAGTAATTCAACTAATTAGGCACTTATTTTCAAAATGGAGGCAATACGAATTTTCTATTGGTTTGGTATAACTACCATACCGTTTAACCAATATCAACCAAATTTTTTATGCTGACAGTATATATTACACGCATTATATAAGCCAAACAACAAACAATTTTGCAATCTATTTTGTGATATAGAACACGACATAAAAAGGAAGAAAAATGCACGAATAAATAAAGTTTTTGTGTAATATCACGGGAAGCAATTGACAAATTCCTACCAAATTTTGCAAACAAGTAGTATTGTGGCAGTTTATATGTACAACCTATGTTTCAAGTATGTCAGACACATATTTTCAAAATGGTGGCCATCTAGCTATTTTAGCATAGTATGCTATATCAATTCCAACTTAACTTTCTATGCTGGGAGTTTATACTATAACAAACATCAAATGTGCCTACCCGGAGCCTCCTTTGTCCTCCATTTTGTAAGATAATGCCACACGAATAAATAAAGTTTTTATGTCATTCTTCGGCGACACAATTAACCTATTCCCATGAATAGATTTTTTAAAATTATTTAAATAATTTTAGAAAATAATTAATATCCCCGCATTAACTATTGTTTTGGACATAGGAAACATTCGCTGCTGTGTTTTTAAGTCGTAGAAAACCCAGAACACGACATAAAAAAGAAGAAAATTCAGACAAAGAAATAAAAAGAGCCAGGATCAGCTGTTGTGAGTAGAAGATATTTAATCGGTATTCACAAGGGAAACAAGAACAATGACCTATCATGATTGTTAAGGAAGAGAGATACTTAAAAATTGTACATTTAAATGGGTGATTTGCAAAATGTCAGAAATTACGCGATATGAAAGAACAAACACGCGAACATCGTTAACCTGATCTTATGTCTGCCATCTGTGAACATCATTACGAAATTAGAAGGTGCTATGATATTGTCAATCATGGTTGTGTTAACCGTTGATGCTTGTCGATTGTCGTGAAGTAATAATCCCGTTTATATTAAATTAACACAAAATTCTCAGGGGCCACGGTGGTATAGTGGTCAGACTACTCGCCTCCCACCTAGGCGAACCGGGTTTGACTCCTGGTGGGGACGCTCGCGGATTTTCGCACGTGGGAATAGTACCGGAAAATGCCGCTGATCGGCGAGTTTTCTCGGGTATCTCTCGTTTCCCCCGCCCTTGCATTCCGGCGCTGCTCCATTCTCACCTCGCCTAACCGCCATGGGCTCTCAAGACCTCGTTAAAAGCCACCCAAATCTCTGCACTCCACTTCACAAAACTCTCAGTTCTCGAGTAAACATGCAGCGTTTCAGAGGCTGCTGTAGCTCGCAGGCCAGGTATTCAAGCTAATGATGGCCGTTATTATTACCTGCCGAATGTCCACTGATCACAGATACCGAAAACGTCACGAATTGGTGGTTTTATCTGACGTAGTTTGTGACAATTTGCACGATAACGAATCATAATCCCCGATTTAAAACGACGTGTATCTCATTTCGTTATCACGCTTGGTCATAGGTCGCATTATGTTTTCCACATAATTTTCAGTAACGAATCATCTTGCAATATTTGTACCTGGAGTTCGCAATAACCCATTCAGCCCGACTGCACACAATTGTGTGCATAACGTACGTGGACATAATTTTTGTCTGGTGCTGTACTCTGTGATGCCCAGCGACCAATGAGCTTCCCCGTGAGGAAATGATTCGTAAACCATGTTATTGGTATAGGTTATGATTGGTTCTTATTGCTGTACAACGACACAAAGCATACAGTTCATTGGCGGTGACACTGAAACCAGTTGTGTGCCGACAGCATGCATCGTGAAATTTATCGTTCGCAACGCCTGAAGCCATAAATTAAAGTGGGACTGAAAGGGATAACCTTGAATACAGACGACACAGTAAGGATAATAGAGTCATTCTTTAAAAAAAAAAAAAAGGCCCCGACGTTTAGAAAAATGCTACATGTTCCGATCTTTAAACACACACACAGTCTGGTACACCTAGGCCCAGTGACTTTTCGCGTAAAAATCGGAGCACACAGTAGACTTCAACACTATATACATTGCCATTGGTTGCCGTCTGCTTGAGAAGGCGTTTTCATATCTGACCGGGCCACTCAGAACTCGGCAACATCGGCACGGCTCCTACGTGATTCGTGTGCAGACGGTTAACACGCGTCTAAAAGTAATTCAGCCAATCAGGGTAGGTAAACGACCCGGCAGTATTTTGAAACATAACAAGTCTTGACATTTTTACGCGAAATTTCACTACCCCTAACTGTTTGTGTTGTGAGTCGTATGACTTCGTCTGCGGAATGAAAATAAAATAGATATATTACTATCCTGAAATTATTCCAAATAAATTGATTGTTTTTCGTTTGCTTTTCGTAAAACTCTGTTGAAAAATAATTTTTAATTTTTTTTTCCGGAGTTATTTAGGCTTTATTTACCAAAGTAATTCTAGTAACAAGTTACGCAATGAGGATAAGGCCAGTATAGGCACGTGANGGGGGGGGGGGAGAACAGTGTTGTACACGAGCGAGTATAATTCTCGCATTTTAAGAAAACATCACAGAATGGAAATATTTCTCCTGCAGCAGGTCGTGAAATTTTTGTGAAATTAAGATTGTTGTTGCTGCACAATTTATTGACGTATTAAAGAGCATATCACTCGTTTATTGTCTTTATTTATTTTCTTTGCGGTTGGAAGAGGGGGGAGGGAGGCAAAAATACTAAGTTGAATCACAGCCACAAAATTTGTGGAGGGGGTGCAATGTTCCTCAGTTCTTCAAATGGGATTCACATGATTTACCCGTCCCTAATTAAATCTAGAAATTTGTTGGCCTCTTTATTGCCGAAGACGAATACGAGAAAAACAAGAAAGCGACGTATACAGGACTTGGGCGTTCCGGATCGCTCTCCCCCGAAATACAAGGGGCACATTAAGAAAATAAATATAGTCAGCTGTCAGTAAAATGAGAAACTATGTGAATAAAACGGTATAATAAAACAGAAAAAAAGTAGTGAAATGAAAAATACAGCTGTCCACATCTACTGTTGTTCTTCAGATGAAAAAAAAATTATAGGCGCTGTTTTGCTGTTTTATCAATGAGCACCTACCGCCCCACCCAAAAAAGAAATATGCCTACGCCAATGGCTGAACCCTTGGTTGTCATATCTCGTAATCACCTTTGATAATGAAAAGAGGAACTACATACTCCTGAGTTTAATTCAGTTACACCATTGACACAAAATTTAAAAAAAAAATTTCCATTTCTACTTATGCTGCTTCCTTCGAAGACCAGTCTCCAGGCTACGAAAACACCCGCCAACAAACAAACCCGTTTTCAAGGAATTGCTCCCGCAAGAAAAATGGTTGTGTGGGGTGAAGGCGATCTTCTATATTAAATTTGTGTGTGTGTCAAGGCGTTTCAGTGGAATTCGCGTGTGAGGAACGCTGGGAAACACACTCAGTTGAGCTGTACAATGCCAAACCGTCGAACCTCTAAGTCAAGCTCGGAAAACCACACCATCAGACACGTTTGGTCGTGGATTGAACTCGTCAAACGATCTCTTAACTCTTAAAAAGAAAAATAATCCTTGAAATCACAAGGGAAAAAATTGCTGGGAAATAAAATAACCAAAAATCACTGCTAAATTACGGACACTTGGTTTTCTAAGTAAGGAAGAGCGAGTTAATTTTACGGAACTACTGCGAACTAACCAAACTTCCGGTGTTGGTAATGCGATCCTTCGTCCCTTTGATTGTTCACTTAGTTAAGCTTTGTCTGCATGATGTGGGGCTTCAGAAAAAATGAAATTAACCACAAATGTACTATAACTTATCTAAGTAATTATGGAAAAAACTAACAGTAAACATGATCGTTAATGTAGCATTCTTGAAGATATCAGTAACAATCAGCGAAACAATGCAACTACATTCGTGAAATTCTCGTTTTCAGGAGCAGATACATTTTTCATTCTGGCGTTGGCGGAACCAGCATCGTGCATTATCCTCAGTATGTTGATACAGAGAGAAATGCTATTCGGAGGAGCTGTCGACTAGGCGATACCAAGATTTACTGCCGAGATTGTCTGTAACGCCGATTGAAAATGTTGTTACTGAGAGGCAGGGAAACATACCGGAGGTGAACGAACTGTTGGCTACACTTCACAGCCTGTTGCAATATCAAACAGGCATCTATTACTCACTGGCTGCCTGCCGCCAATTTGGGAGGTCCTCATTGGGCTTGCGTTTCGCTGCTCGCTTATTATTGTCTCACATAAGCATGTGTCAAAACAGTCGTGGACGAATCGCGAAAGGAATGGGGACGTTTCAAGTTTAGCTTGTTGCAAAAGAATTCGTGATTTATTTTAAGTCCTCTGTTCATTACATTCTCAACTCCTCAACAGTTAGAAAATAAGCTCAAGGTTAGACCTGGTGCGGAAAAGGAACAACATTATTGTAGCCTCTTCACGATTGAAGGCTGTTCACGGTAAAATGACCACTTTTGAAATCAACCTTTGGAAAAGGTCACTGCCCCTATCTGCGTGTATTTTTATGGGCGCACCGTGACTGGCATGCGTGCAGTTAAGTTGGCAACGACAGAGGGAAAGTAGTTCCACTTCTTGACGTTGAATTAAAATTAAACAATTGTAAAAACAGAAATTAATACTTTTAATTTTTTGTTTTATAGTGCACATGAGTGTAATAATGAGCAAATTTGTAAAATTTTAACTTTTTAAATAATTTCATAGTTTCACATGAACAACGCATGAACATAGTGACGAGGTCCATGCCAATGCTAATTTCACACGTGGTGGAATCGCACATTATTTGCATACACAAGTAGATCTTAAACATGGATTTCAAAAGTGCTCAGTCTACCGTGAACAGCCTATATAACTGAGCACATGTCAAAACCCTATTTTATGCTCATTTTGTATCATTCCGCCACTAGGCCTGTGGAAATTAACATGTCCATCGGCCAGATCACTTTATTCATGCGCAGAAAAATTTCAATTTGAGAAAATTTGAGGGTATGAATATTACTAATATGGCAATCCTTAATTTCGTGTGCATAAAACAAACATACATTTAATGAAATAAACAATTCTAATAGGACGGAAGACCTCAAGCTAATTTCGTACGTTGCTTTCAGGGCCCGATCCAAAAGTTTGTTAAGGGGGGGGGGGATTATTTTAATGAACACGCAGTTTTATGGCAGCATAAAAATATATTTCAGGGGAAAAAAAAAGTATTTTTCTGTATTCTTGTAGCAAGTTTCACAGATTTACTAGCTCCTTGATGTATAGTTTGCAGGGATTTGCTTTTATAGTTTAAAATATCTTATATAAGAACAGTTTAAAACTTGATGATTTCATAAAATACACGTTCAATATCCACGACGCTACGGCTATGTGAAGTTACGAAAACGTGATATAGATACACATGCTTGGTAATTATGATACATACAACGTGTCAGTCGTTATAGAACGAACTGCCTAACTTATTTCCCGAAATAACTTCAAGATTGTGTGCAGAAAGGTAATTGAAAAAAAAGATGGGGTGAATATTTGGCCTCTCAAGTCCCCCTTTTATCTGGCCCTGATCGATGCCAACTTAACTGAGAATTTGCGAGTCAGCATGTCCAATAAATATCTACAGTCAGATGCAGGGATTTTTTTTCTCGAAATTTTATTTATGGAGGGCTCAGTCAATGTGGAACGAACTATAGTTAGGGATAAGAAAATTTCGCGAGTTCAGTGACCGGTTGGCTAGACTCCACAGTCCTGTGTACACTCGAGCCTCAGGTGTTTGTTCATTGGCTGCTGCCCCAGAGAGTAGCCAATGAGAATCAACACCTGGCAGTGTGGCACTCGCTACTTGTTTCCTTGCAAGTCTGCTATTGGCTCAGAGTCGTCCAGGGCGTGTCTAATGAACTGTTATCCAATTGCAAAGGTGAAATCAGTGTACACGTGTTGGACAACTATCTTGTCCTGAAATGTATTCGCAAATTTCTCCTGTCTCTAACTATAGTTAATAACAAGTTTATTCGTATAAAATGCTATATTTCCACCCACATACTTCCCCTGGAACGTTGTAGTTACAGGATATTGCAAAGTGACAGCGACATACTTCATGAGTAGGGCCAGCTGCTTTTCGCGAAAATATTTATGCACAGACTATATTTCAACTTCTTAAGTCCAGGTTTGCAAATTTACTTTGCCTATTGGCTGCACGTCTGTGTGAGAAGACATTTATACTCGACTGTGCCAATCAGAATCAAGTTATCCGACACTGGACGTCCGTGATTCGCTGGCAGACACCTAAGACGCATGGGAGTTAAAATCATCAAACCGCGATATTGGTTCTGAACTAACGTGTTTTGGAGTACAATTTGTCCTGAAATCTTTTCGCGAAAATCAGGCGCTCCTACTAATGAGTTATTACTAGGGCCAGTGACTTTTCGCGTAAAAATCGGAGCACACAGCAGACTTCAATGCTATATACACACCTCAGCTGTTGTTATACCTCCATTGGCTGCTGGTGCCGTGTCCGTCTTTGACCAAGCCACTCAGGACTAAGTAACTCAGACACTGAACCTTCGTGATTCGTGCGCAAACGGTTAACACGGGCCAGAACATTTTTTAGCCAATCAAAGAAGCTGGACGACCCTACAGTGCTTTGGGCTGTATCTTGTCTCGAAATCTTTTCGCGAAATATCACAGCCCCTAGTTATTACAGGGCATAGAAAATGATTTATCAAAAGCAATTTGCATCGGTTGTTGCACTGATTCGGTGACGTTGGGAGCCGAAAATCATTTCACCAGCGAAACGAACGTGACACATGATTATAGATCTAACTGGATGCAGTCGTTTACAACTGAATTTGGAGCCTGAGGTGAGCACGGAAACTGCGACAGCGGAGATGCGTCTAGTTTTTGGAAATAGGCTATCTTTGTCATTGCAGCTGGTATTGTTTCTATTTTGTATTTTTTTGAAAATATGTTTACGTGTCTGAAGGGTGGGAAATTGCCATCTTTAAGTCGCAGTACTCTCCAAGACATTACAGAAAATATTCATTATGAATTATAGGGGATAAATGGTACACTCTAAACCCGAATCAGTGATTTCAGTCATTGAAATGATACACATGGAAAGTAAGTTAAGTTTCTGTTACGTACTGGCCAATCAGTTAAATGAACGGGGAAGCAATGTCACGGTGTGGTGTTCATTATCATGTCTGGAGACACGATATGAGACATTCTTTTATTTTCTCCCTCATTCGTGCTTTAGCTGGAGACTTTGGTATAATTTGGTACGCAACAAATTACATTAAAAGCATTGGTGTCGATATTAACCAAATACATTTAATTAATAATGCATTAATAATATTGGAGAAGGACGGGATTGTACATCAGCCCAAAATGTATAGTACAATACGCGTTCATAAGACGACGACGGTGTACACAGTGTTTTGTATTTTTACAAGAAATTCGTAGGAAACTAGTTACCAAAGATATTTTTGTAACATTAAAATTTAATTAGAGTAGATTTCACAAAACCTTAGTGAGGAATGTGTAAAATTTATATTGAATTTTAACCAGGAAAAGTTGTACACTTCAAGTTTATATTAAATATTTAACTTCATAAACCATTTTGTATGTTTTATAAAATAATGTGTTACACTGAAGAGCCAAAAAAACTGGTACACCTGCCTAATATTGTGTAGGCCCCCCCCCCTCCCCCCGAGCACACAAAATGCCGCCAGACGACGTGGCATGGACTCGACTAATTTCTGAAGGTACGCAGGAGGCAATTCACACCATGAATCCTGCAGGGCAGTCCACAAATCCAATCTGCGCCAATTTGAGAAAGGGTTGCACGTCTGTCACGTTTAATGATTCTCGTCAGTCGTCGTTTGTCCCGTTCTTTCACGATCTTTTTCCGGCCGCAGCGATGTCGAAGATGTGATGTTTTACCGGATTCCCGATATTCACGGCACACTCGTGAAATGGTCGTACGCGAACATCCAAATGTTATCTCTACCTCGGAGATGCTACGTCCCATCTCTCGTGCGCCGACTATAACACCACGTTCAAACTCACTTAAATCTTGATGACCTGCCATTTTATCAACAGTAACCGATCTAGCTGCCGACCGCATCGCGTTACTCTGATTTGTTCCATACCTCTGTTATTTGCATACGCACGCCTATACCAGTTTTTTCGGCTCTTCAGTGTATAAGTATACAAAATTGCAGCTGTAGAGGCACAAGAAAATCTTTGGGGAACTAGTTTGCAAAGAATCGTTTGTAACAAGTACAAACATATTTTTACTGAGCACTTTAATAATTTCTGTGTCCTCCCTCTTGAAGCTAAGCAATAATATAAAGTGGCAAAATAACTGCGATCGTTTCGCCACGTAAAAATACTTCATGCTTCGCTTTGCATAGTTTGAAATATAACCTGCCCACGTGCATCTGCCATTTTACAACGCCACGAAGCGAATTTCAAAACAGAGCAGATAAGCCACTATATCAATCAATAAACTGCAACTGATTTCAAATGGAACCATTTACACTGGTTTGTCACAGATTTTGCTCCATTTTCGCTGTTTCGGGTTTAGAGTGTAGAACGTGTCAAAGAACAAAATGCTCACGTATTTGTTTTTGTAGAAATATTTATTGAATTTATTGGTACAAGTACTTGTGATAATTAAGCATTTAAACCAGAAGTTCTGCAAATAACTTAAAAAATCTGCAATATAACCAGCATTAATTCTTCGTCGGATAACCTGTGAGTGTCAGTAAAATTGTGGCATTTAGAGTCAATATTCTTGTGCACTCTCACGGACTGGTAAGTCATCTGTATGTAAATAACGATTTCGGTCAGTGTTTTCAGTACCTTACTACTATATTTTAGGCGAATATCCCTGGATCAGCTGCTGTTAGTCAATAACTGCTTCTCGTTGGTCCTCTTGCCATCTTTTTGCCTGAAGCTTCTCACGCGCCGTTGTAGGTTTGCTTCTCCTTGGTCGAAACAGAGTTCGAGTGTTTCCAGAGCCCAGCACAAGAATAGCAAAGTCGATAAGAAAATCTTGAGACATTTCGCTCCGCTGCAAATCGCACTTTCTCGCCACGCATGTACTGTATTCGCAAAAAGAAAAAAAAACACCATTGCCAATCCACATTTCTACCCAAAGTCCCACAACTGCCAAACTCAATTTCTCAGGAGGAAAAAAAAATCTCGGGGTGCCGTATTTTTGACTGGGTCTGTCACGGCAAAAGAAAAATGCCATTTAATGAGCACGAAGAAATCATTTTTTAAAAATCTTATTTCAGCCGTCTTGGGGGATAAAAGACACCATATTTTCTTCTTGAGACGAGTATCCGTTGTACGAGTGGCGTCACTTTACCACAGAGTAAAGATGATATTTTGCAGGTTCCTACACCTCGTTTCCGTTACTTGTTGCACACGGTAGACTTTATTTTAGCAAGGACATTTCTCGCTTGCAAAATTCATATACGTATCTTTCCTTTACCGTTGTATTATTTTTGCACTTCTGCCGCATTGCCGATACAAAACAATGCTGTCTATAATACTTATTTCATTTTTACTCAGCTCAGGCATATTTATTTTGAGCTACGCCGAACCTGTATACCTGACATAAAACTTCAGTTTAAAATATTGAACTATTTGGTTTGCAAGGTGAAATACGACATGTGGGCTTTCCCTTTCCTGTCACACTTGAAAGCTGTTCTAGTTTTAAAAGTTAACAAAATTTTGTGGTTCGTTTTCAATTGATTTTTTTGGGGTTTTTGGTTAATAAACATTTATTCGCTTTTCATTAAACAGTTTCTTTGTGTAAAATGCAGTCCACGCTACTCTGTAACAATCAGAGCATTTCTTGCATAACTCATTTTATAATCAATACGCCAAAATATAGTAGTTTGTTTCCCTTGTATGTTAAGCTTACGCATATTTCACCGTCACTTATCTTCTTTTTACGCCACTCTTGGATACGAATGGCAAACTCTTATCAAAATACTTCCCATTGATTTCGATAAAGAACTCAAAAGTAAATTATTATTTGCTAGCTGGTAAGAACAATGAAATAATGGATATTTTGCGTTGTTTATTAAATATCAATATTCATTTAGTTTTTACATGATTTTTAAATGTAACCATATGAAAATAAGGTCAATAAAATTAAAAGAGAGAAGTTAACAGCACAAAACGTATGTTTGCTGAGAAAATAAAAATTCTAAGGAAGATTTGAGTTTAGCTAATGGCAGAACGTTCTTCAAAAAACGTTCTTTATGGAGAGTCTTGCCAAGACAAATTTATTGTGTGCTATTAAACGTAGCTGATATATAAAGTTGTAAGAAATGTCCAGTTTCTATAGCCACATGTTTGTCACCAAACAATACAGAAATAATTGCAGCAACATTATTACATCTTAAAACATACAGATTCTAGGTTAGCAGTTTAGTTTTCTATCCCACATGGATTATTTTTTAAGTTAAATGTATTGATAGTATATCGAGGAAGTAAGTACCTTGATACATATTAGTGCAAGGAAATAATTATTAAGCATAAAATTAACGAAACTTGCTGTTTTGGCCCTTAATATAAAATACGTTGAAATATTTTCGGTAAGTAAACAACAAGTTACCATACACTAAAAGTATCGAGAAAAAATATTGTATTGCAAACACATTTAACTGAATTTTTTCTACCTCAATCGCAAGAAAATCGTTGTAACAAATCTCCTTCCAATGGAGCGTCGTACAGTTAATCTAATTTTGCGACGGGAACTACATGAATGTTATTATTTGTAGAAGCTTGTGGTGATCCAGTTGAGTTTGACTGCTTGCATATTCACTGCTTGGTTGCTGATAATGGGTTCTGAAGAATTTCTTCTTGGGAAAACATCACCCGTGCTTTTCAAAACTAGTGAGAGTATTTGACCGAAGGATTCTTTTGTTAGAAGTTCCAAGGCGATGCTTTAGAAGTAAGTATACTGAAATATACTTACATTTCCCTCAGGAGTGTTAGTTAGTTGTATACTACCATAGAGCTTAGTTTTACACGCCGTTTCTCAAATAAATATCTTAGTGGTACTTAAAAGAGTTCGCAAAGGTTTTTCCATAATAAACATTATTTAAAAAAAACTGTTGTCAGGTAGATAACTGTACAAATGACTACTTTACAACCGTGAAATGATATTCTCCACGCACGTAAAAATTGTCAACATCTGTGTTAATTTTTTTTATGGAGTTAAGCGAATTTGGTTGTCTCGTGCTTGAATTTAGACATCACCTCCGTAATGGGCTTTATATTGAGTCTAGGCAAAATAGTTCTGTTTTTTCTTGCATTTAAGATGCTCTCCTAAACATTTGCATCGTGGAAGAGTGCTTAATATAGCGAGGTGTGTTGTTATTTTAAAATTTCAGTTTTTGAGCAACGTAAATTACTGTTGGCTAAAAAATTGTTGTATTATTGCGATTGAATTAAAAAAAATATACTATACAAAAGAAAGAAACATCTTACACGCTTGATAAATTTAGAATTATAGCGACAACTGGAAACCGCGAGGCGTGTAGTTTGACAATGGTTGATTGAGTCATTTGAATGCCGAGTTTCTATAAATGTTCCTTTGCAACTAAACACTATAAACGGAAACCTTTAAACTCCTAGTAAGACCGTGGACAAATGTTTGACAACTTTATAATAACTTGTCACTGACAGTGGTTCACGAAGCAAGCCGTACTTTTCGTGGCGCACCTGCAACTGTAACCATAAAATATGCGGTTATTTATGCAACAAATGTTTTAAACTGCGGTTAATAAACCTGCACCTCATTTCTGTCACTCACAGTGAAAACGTCTCTTTTTTCCTTCCATTTGTACATTAAATAAAAAAAAAACTGTGTAATTGATTTTATTTATTCACGCTTATTCTTTATCACAACCTGTTTTGTTTTCTCAGCAATATTTCATGAAGACTGAAAAGGCAAAAGAATAGTGCAGTTTTTAGAAATGCTTATATAGTTCTTAATAATCCCTTGAATAATCATCTAGTATAATTGATAAGCAAATGCAAAACATTTTATTTTAGTTAAAGTGTTTTTTTTCGCGCAGTTGGAAACAAATATTGAGTTAACAGAAAACCCAAGCTACGTGTTCAAGTTTCAGTCATGTCACATCCTTGCAGAACTCACAACCTTCTGACTGCAACGAAAGCATTACATTCGACGTGTTGCATTTGAAGATGAAGCCAATTTATAGAGGTAAACTGATGTGCAGCGGCCATCTATCTGTATTATTACGCCGTTACAAGACCGGGTAACCTCTGAAAGTCTCGCAAAGGCGAGTTTCGCAAGAAAAGACTGCGCGTCAGTTCACTGTGTTGAGCGTAAAGGCTATGATCCATGTTACGCTCATGCCTGGGTCGCCCTTAGCGTTGCCTGTGCTTATCACGACCTCGGACATGCAAAGACACTTGTTGGTAGACAGCACCCTTAAAGACGAGGAAGGTTAAATGAATGTCTATCGGGGCACTTTAAGCGTTGTCGCCGCCATGAGAAACTTGTGTAACTTCTATTATCCTGTTCTCATCTTAAGAGTTGTTTTACAGATAGTGTTATTGCGTAACTTCCTCTGTCTTCCCACGTCCTCGTGAGTAACTTTCCAGGAATTGCGCTGGAATGGTGGAACATGTTCTTCAGTCTTCCTGGCAGGATGTAGCGTACATCCAACACTTAGATTACATTTTACACCCTTTAAGCTTCAGGTATATCCAGCGGATCTTACACTGCAACTTTCACACACTGTCTCCTTAAGCCTTCTCACAGTCCAATTGATCTTCCAGGATTTGAGGATATTTATGTTTTCTTGAAATGATATTGAACTTGTTAAAATTACCTAATGATAAAAAAAATAACACAAATATGTTTTTTAAAGCAGAAACATAATTTTTAAATTTAAAAACTTTAATTCGTAGATATGTCATCGCATTATTTGTAATACAAAGTTCGGTCTCGACTTAAGTATCCGTTGAAGTCACAACAGGGGCATGTCGCTTTTTCTTCGAAATCCGACATTTGCTTTACTCGAGGAAAGGCTCTTAATTCTCGCCATTTAGACCTTCAAGTTTTATCTCAAAACTAAAATTGAAACATGGGTGAACCGTACAACAAATTTCCGAGAAATATTCTTCCTGTAATTTTTATAACCTGACAACTACTTTGAGCTGTAGCCTAACGATCAGTTTTATTGTTTTCAGATTCGTGCGGAAAATATGTATCAATTTAAAATTCCTATAACTCATTACATCCACTTTTAAAAATTGTTTTATCCTTGTCGTACTTATTTTCACACAATTATTTCGTGTCACAACGAGAAAGGATGTAATGTGTTAAAAATGTAGGAAATAATTTAAATCTCCAGAACGTCCCAAGCAAATTGTTACTCATATCTGCGGTTTGAATTGCAGGTGAGAGTCACTGATGAATCAGGTGTTTTCAAACTCCTGATTCCTCGAGCTGATGAACTGCGTTAACAGTTGGCGACTTGACAGAACTTAAATTCATTGTAATTCGCTGAAGGATCTTTCAAACTGGCCACGTTTTCCAACTCACTTGCCAAGTGCCCTTGACCCTAACTTTGTCACATAAAGATAGTGCTCAAACGCCTTCTTCAGCCAACTTCTTCAGTTCATTTCCTTCGCGTGCCCTACACTGAGGTTTTCGTTCTTCAACTGTTCACAGCTCCTTCATTGCGTTCTCATAATCGCTGCCTCACGCCACTCTCTGAGCACTGTTGCCTGGAAACAAACCGCGGGAGTATTTCACAAATTTTCTTAGTTAACTTATTGATAATTACTACGTTCGCGTGTACGTATGATGTTACAACAACGACGAATCGAAGAAAGGTGTTCGAATTCAAGACTGCACTCACTGAACATTTTTTTCCAGTAAACTTCCCAAAGTGTAATTTAAGCTTTTAACCCATTCGTAGGTATTACGGAACATTTACCATATGTTATATCAGGCTGCAAAAATAGAACTGGTTTAATGCAAAGTTGGGAAATTCACTACGCATTTTCACTCTTTCCCTAACAAAAGTAAGTGAGCAGGGTCGGATCAAGACGTTTTTCTGCTACATGCGACGATATTTGTTCCCCCCCTCCCCTTCCCAAACCCAACTACTACACATATCACAAGTCTTCTCTTCCTATCTGTGACTCTCACTCTTACAGTGGTTTTGTGGTAGCAGTTTTAGAAGACTTTGCACTATTTAGCTCAAGAGAAATGTACGTTTAGGTAATGTACAACTGCAAGACTAAAAAACAATTATCCTATATAAATATACATATATTCAATTTAATACAAATACATTGTATATATCCAAACAAACTTAAGTGCATGCATGTATGAAAAGTTGAAAATTGGCTTAAATATTATCGAAATATTGCTACAAAGTATAATGGTTATGAAACAATATCAACTTCCTCGGAGAGATATTATCTGTATTACGAGCAACTTCAAAAGCGCTTATCTAATGGTGACATTAATTTTTTTCAGACCAAAAAGTTACTTTTATTACAACAATTTCCCTTATATATCGCAAGATAAAATAGTTAAGGTGCCGCTGAGGTGACGGCGCCAATGCAATTCGGCTCTCCATGCGGCCGTATGTTACGCATGGGCCTTAATCCGTCAGTATAGGTACGCTATAATTAGGGATCGGGAAATTTCGCGAGTTCAATGAGGTGTTGGCTAGACTCTACAGTTCTGTGTACAGTCGAGCCTCAGATGTTTGTTCATTGGCTGCTGCCCCAGAGAGTAGCCAATGTGACTCCACCTCTGGCAGTATGGTACTCTCTACGTGTTTCCTTGCAAGTCTGCTATTGGCTCAGAGTCGTCCAGGGCGTGTCTAATGAACTGTTATCCAATTGCAAAGGTGACTCCAGTGTACACGCGTTGGACAACTATATTGCCCTGAAATGAATTTACGAAATTTTCCTATATCTAGCTATAATGAAAGCACGAAAAAGAAGTTTGTGTTTTCTCGACGCGCCTATATAGTTACGTCTTAAAACTCGTGGCGAAATTACCGCGACGAACGAACCGAGAGCAAGTGAACTTAGGTGGGTCGTGGCAGTGAATCCGAACAAACAGCTAGGGTATCGTGAATTGCTCATTCGCACTTATTCTCATCTTCTGTGCGTCCACGATAGTTACAGCGATACTCTCGAAATCACATAATCATACAGTAACACGGATTCATAAATTTTTTATTATGTTGGATGTGTCCTTTTAACTTCAGTTGATATATAACGGTCACAGAATAATAAGGCAGACCAATTGTCATCTGTTCCAGAGTAGCCTAATGAATTAACTGCCTTCTTTCAAATTCCCGATAGGGACGCGTAGCTTCAACCCCTGTGACTATCTGAAAACCAACCTTTCACTGGTGAAGGTTCATTCGATGAAAACCGTGTTGGTTTTTCCCCAGGCAATGATCGCTCCAAGACCACACTTGACTGGCAAGTGGACAGGCGTTCTTCCACGAAGTCATTTGTGAAACTATCACCGAGGCACTCGTGGTGGCACTCTTCAAAGACAATTACGTCGTCACATATATCGTCTGGAACTTGCCAGGCCACCTTCACGACATCGCGATGAAAAACTAGCGCTCTCTCCGATATTTGTGCACAACAAGAAGTTTTTCGCTCACTAGACGGACTCCACAACTATAACTGCCTTTTCTAGTGAATATGACGAGTCAGAATTCAATCATGCCACGCCGTTAAACTGGCACGTGTAAGCGTCTCTGCAACTGCCCAAAAAAACCTTATTTCATGGAACTCACATATTCGTAGTGGGCATCGCGTGCACATGTATTGTATTGACTATTTTGAACTACAATTGAGTCGAGGAAACTGAACCCCCCTGTAACGGCTTAGCTAGTGATGAAGCTGATAATTAAAAGTGAAGTTCACTTTCGCTTACATGCTTGTTTACGCTCGGTTTTAACCTCAAAGCCCCACGCTCTCGTGAGAAATATAACGTCATTCTGCAAAACTTAATTATATAGGGTTTGTGCTACAGTTTAGTTAGAAGTAGTGTATTAGTATATTAAGGCAATTATTTTGGCTAACAGTGTGAGTTGAAGCCACGCGGAAGAAAAAAAACAGTCCAATGTTGGAACACAGTGATGTTTGGTACGAAACAGGCGTGCACACTTTACCAATGTTTCCTCTACGGCAACGACATTGTCTCTAGCGAACGTACGAGTGGAATGAGACAGGGGTGGCGCGGCGAAGGAATTTAAGGTGGGAGAAAACGGGAGTACTCCGGGGAAACTCTCCCCCGCCAAATGCAACGTTCCAGATTGACCCCGCCGGGATTCGACCCCTTACCACCACAGCGTGATGCCGTCGTGCTGCCCACTTCCAGTGACGCTGAAATTAGGTCAAATGCAATAACTTTTAAAATTTATATCTACTCATTTACGTAAACGGCGTGTTAATCATTCGTCCCATGCCGGTGGCTTTGGCAGATTTCTTGGCAAAAGGACATTCGTTCAATGGCGCAAAGCCTAGTTCACATGTACACCAATCACGCCAGGCAAAAAAGTATGTAAAATTTTTTTGGGCACTTGAAGAGGAGGCTTAACTTCGCATTTTACGTAGCATAATTATGCAGTACGAAATATAGTTATATACTCTATTCGCAGTTTCTTCAAGCCTTAAAAAAAATATCCTATATATGACGTGTTTGGTTGTTTTCTAAATATGTCGCGTATCACAGTTGACTGTTTGTTGACATTAAAGCATTGACTTTTTTGGTTAAATTGAAGTATAACTTATATTTTGTCCATAAAATATATATAGTTAAGAATTAATGTGAATAAAAACTGGAAGAAAATAGGTGTGTTGGTAATGCCTCTTAGGAAATAGTTCCCATGCAAAATGGTGTTATGAAACTGAGTGCGCGTAAATAATGTACGTTTCCCTTTTTGTGATATTGTAGACTTAGTTAAGCCATGTTTCCACGAGGCGGAGGAATATTCTGAAAGTAGAACTTCAGCAGGGCATCAGAGAAGTTTGAAGTAACCATGAATGGATTGC
Organism: Clitarchus hookeri; assembly: GCA_002778355.1. Taxonomy (NCBI): domain Eukaryota; kingdom Metazoa; phylum Arthropoda; class Insecta; order Phasmatodea; family Phasmatidae; genus Clitarchus; species Clitarchus hookeri. The sequence continues at coordinate 630,430 of NQII01000012.1, forward strand.
ATGCAAAAAAAATAAATAAATAAAAGAGCGTCCCAGTCTTGATCTTGACAAGGCTTCGTCGTATTTCCTTGATCAAGCCGAAATGATAAGGGGGTAGTGTTTTCAGCGTCAATGTGGTTCGTAAGAGCCACGTTTGGCAAGGTTTTCTTGTGGGCGAGCTCGTTTTGCTGCAAACATCTACAAAACGGTTTATCACCAAATTTTTCCCGAGCCTCAAAAGCTTTGCGTTCAATTTTTGAAATTTCTGATTTCTAAGCACATTTACAGCTAGTCCGTCGTTTTGCGGCAGGCCCATTTTCCCACGTAGTTGAAGGCTATGCTTCCTCAACTCCTCTTACGTGCAAATGTTCTACCTACGCCACTGCGCGTACAGTAATTAGAGCTCCGTAAATACTTGCATAAGCTTCAGTACGCGAATAGAACGTCACTCATTCTCCGCGAAGGACAGGATTCCGTTGCTCGTTCTTGCGAAGAGTTGATATCATTTCATTTGGTGTTGCACTTTGCTTTCGCCGTTCTCTTCATTCCTCTTGCCCACGCGAAAACAGGCGAGCAGGGAAGTGTTGACTACGACACGATGAGTTCGAAGACGTTACCATATTCTCTCGCTCCTTTGACAATAGTCATGCTGATGTCAGCTCGCCATTCTCTATGGCAGGGCGATCATTTTTAAGCACATTTTCATCGAGTGCCCCTTGCTAACAGGGTGACAAATACAACTGAATAGACATGAGTGCGTAATTTTAAAAGCAAGGAAATATAAGTTATTGAGTTGTCCGTATGCCATCCAGACGTCACGTTTAAAGTGTTAACCAGACATAGATAGTTATAAAGTCAAAGACTCTTTCACAAAGCCAGAGGTTTACTGGGGAATTTGGTGTAACTGATTATATATATTCGTACGTGGTATTATTTTTTATACTTAGATAAATGAGGAAAATGTTTTGTTACTTTGCAAAATAAATACGCAAGTATAGCTTAAATCTGTAATAGCCCCACATTTGACTCACTCAATGTCCAGCTCAAAAACTTGAAACTATTCAGTCATTTATGGGTAAAGTACGAAGCAAAATTTCATGTACAGTGCTTTAAAAAATTGTTATATATATATATATATATAAGGTTATCGCCTTCCTGTAAATAATTTTTGCCTGAAGAATTTAACAATTCTGATGTAGAAAATAAGTGCAATTGTGGTAGGTCTTAATAATCAATCTTTTTTTGTTAATAGGAAAAATCAAGAAACAATATCTCTGAAAGATACTGATGAAGGAAAGAAGTGAAATTGTGATAGGTCTTAACGATCAATAATTGTTTAGTTCATTTCCTTTAAAATATTACTTCACAGGAAAAATAAAGGAAAAATATCTCTGAAATACTGATGTAGGAAAGAAGCGAAATTGTGGTAGGTTTTAATAATCAATCTTTTTTTGTTCACAGGAAAAATCAAGAAATAATATCTCTGAAATACTGATGTAGCAAAGAAGTGAAATTGTTGTAGGTGTTAATACATTTTTTTGCTCATTTCCTTTAAAATATTACCTCAGAAGAAAATATTTATTTCAGAGACACGGTGTAACTAAGGCGGAAGAATACGTAACATATGACTGCCACAAGGTGTATGTTGTTCACGAAGCTTGAATCGTATTTCTCACGCATGCAAAATCACGTTATCTCAATGGAATGTGTTCAGCGACTGAGTTATATCTCGGGCATAAATGTGTTTCGATTCAAACCAGGACTGGGAAGAGTTTTATTTTGTGAAAACACTGAAGCAAAACCGCTTAGATGGAATATATCTCGAAAGACATGCATCGCCGACACGCTATGGGAATGTACTTTCGTGGATGACTTGGGTGATGCTCAAGAAACGTCAACCCCATTGAGTACCGGGGCGCGCTATCGAATACGCAGGAAGGTTGCGTTCGACCGGCGCTTAACAAAGCTGGTTCTAATGTACGGCTGTCGACCCAGAGGGGACGCTGGTTCTTCAACCACACCACTGCTAGGGGTTACGAAAGATGCCCATCTCAGTATTACCCAACACTAAGATCCCAGTTCTACGGCTCTGACAACGAAGCTAAGCAATGTCTGCATAAAAATATCCGAATTTGCAAAGCCTGACGCCATCAATGCAAGGTCTCTATTGTTTAAGACCTTATACAATAATAATTTATTAGCATAATGGATAGTACTAAACCAACGAAACCAAAATTCGTTGAAAACTTCATAAAGGTACAGGACATTTAGAAAGCATTTTCTACAGGCGAGGAGAAATTATTCTACGGCGATCATGTAAACCTTAATTTTTATCATTCAGTTAGGCATCCGTTATCACCCACTTGCGTACCATAATGCAGGGATTCCTTTGTAATTCTGTACTCGTATATTATTATTACAGAAAAAGAATCTTACCGATTTTATTATTAGCTCGTTTCTATTCTTTTGTACGTAATAGTAAAAATGTTGGCAGGAGGAGGAATAGTAACTACCACGACCTTACACAAGAAGCATTACAGCTCAACACAGCCAAAATGTTTTTCTAGGTTTATCTCATTTGATCTCTCTGCGACCCGTCTCGTTTACGAATGACTGTTAAGGGGGTTCACAACTGCAAACTTAAGCACTAAGCAGTACAGATATTTATTTATATTTGCTTGCTGCTGAAAACGACTGCAAAAATAAAAGTTCATGTAAACAAACGTAGTTACATTTTAATCTCAAACGACACACTCTAAAGATGCGTTTTATTTGTATACTTAATTTTTTTGTTGCGTTACCGCTAACTGCCAAATCCTGCTGCTTAAGTTTTCAATCGTTTGAGCCCCCTTAATAACAAAAATGTGCTCCAGGTACGCAGTTCATTTGTTGAAAAAAAAAATTTTAAGTCGCGAACCAGTACAAGCAGTATTCTGATCTAAATATTATTTATTTGCAATACCAGGCGTCTCAAAAAGAGGGAGAGTTTAAAATTTGAGCTGCTATAAAAATTCAATAAATTAACGGAGTCTATATTGGTTAGTATAATTGTTTTATCATAATCACCTCCCCGCGGATAAACACGCTAATCCTTTTTTATTTATATTATCCACACTGTTTGAAATTTCTGTAGAATTACGGAAACTTTTACGGAGATGTAGAGTTAATTTACGGAAAGGCACTCCGTAATGACGAATAACGGAAATGAGCTCCGTAAATATAAAATACGGAAGCTCTTCGTATTCTTATGGCTTCGACTTTGAGACACGAACAATGCCGATGATACTCAAAGCGTATAAAATCCCATCTTTACAATACTACTTCGTGTAAAATAGTAGTAGGTGAATGACGAACCACTCATGGAGTGCCAATTCGTTGTTTCTTGTTCAAATTCCGCTACAGGAAAAAACTTCTGTATACACAGTGAAACACGCACATAACGAAAATAAAACTATTTTTTTTTTCACAAGATCGTGTTACAAACCGCAAATACAGCAAGCGCTCTAACACGACTTGAAACAAAGACAGGCGTGTTCGTCACTTACATGTAAAATCCATATTTACGAAATACTTCGTGTAAAGGTGTGGTAGGTGAGTAGTTCGTGTTATTGATTGTTAACTTTTCGATTCGTGTTTAAATTCCACTACAGGACAAAATATTCAAAATCTTTTAATTTATCTGTCGTACGCAGTGAAATACCCAACGAAAATGATTTTATTTCCTTACCCCTGTTTTGTAAACCTGAAATAAAAATAAATCGCAAACACTAACATAAGAGGATACACGAATGATTATAAATCCATATTTACAACAACATTGTTTGTGAACGCATGGTAGATGAGTGGACTGTCAATGAAGGACTGTGAAAAAAATTATTTTAGAGTTAAAATCCCGCCACCAGACCAATTTTTTATATTATTTAATAGTCATGTTTGTACACAGTGAATAACTCACATAACAGGAGTACAATTTTTTTTGTAACCCCTTTTTTAAAAAGCAGATTTAAAAAACCAACTTGAAAGTTTGTGGTCACGTTCCATGAATTTACGGAAATTTGTATGAAATTTATGGAGAAAGCGTTATTGAAAAAAAAAACTTTTTTTAACACAGATGTCTAGATAATTTGAAACCGGTATTTTCCGTAATTTTACGGACATTTTGTCTAACAGTGTAGAGGTAGTTTATATAATTTTCCCTGCTGTACATTGCGTTCGACACCAATACTGTTAGAATTGATGTTCTTGTTGTCTATTCTGGTTTTATAATCTCTTAATGTTCTTTTTATATTTTTGATTTAAAAAATGAGGGGGTACTTTTGTCCAGATAAGATTCTTGTTTTTGTTTGTGTGCAGAGAATCCTGTTTTAACATTGTGTTGCAAGCTCGTGGCCCAGATTTTCCTCCACGTCACAATATTATCCCTCCAGTTTAATGTCTCAGCAACTCTGCATTCATTCTCAGCTAAAGACTGTTCACGATAACTTGAGCACTTTCGGAAGCCCTGCTTAAGATATACATTATGTAGTCTTCCGCCATACGTAAAATTAACATCGACACAGACCTGAACACTTTATTCCTGCATCGGTCAAGTGAAACTGTGAAAATATTGGGAAAGTAAATATCTCGCAAATTTTCTTATTATTACACTTGCGTGCATTAAAAAATAAGCAGGACGTAAATGAAATATTTTCAGTATTCACAAGCGTTTAATTGAATGTTTTCCTTGCAAATACACGCGACTAATAACTACTGGAAAAGAAAGCCGAGCGTATGCGAATTGCGGAAATGCTTCCTCGGAAGTCAAGTACTGAGAAGTTTGCATCACAATATTCACTGCCTGTGTCTGCTCGATACATGTTACATGTTCACAATGTCCCCTCTTTCGTCGTGCGAAGATCATACGTTCCAAAACATATAGCATTAAAGGTAATAAAAGGATGTGCTATATCGCAGCCCGAAATCTTGTTGAAGGAAAGCACATCTAATAACTAGAGACCAGAAAAATTCGCGAGTTCGATGACCTGCAGGATAGAATCTGCAGTCTTATGTACAAATATGCCGGTATCAACCGCACATTGGTTGTCTGCTGTCACAGTGGAAGGCGGCGATTGGGCCAGCCTTCTCCAGGAGGTGTCAAACACCCTTGCGGACCAAGGGCTGAAGTTTTATAAACACAAGTGTTTCGAATTCTAGCAGGACTTTGTATTTTTAAGGCTCAACTTCACCTCTTATGAAGAAATTCTTCATTTTTGTGTCATAATTTCAATTTCAGCGTAATTATTAAAAATTTCTTTGGACTACAGAAAATTTAAAGTTTACAAGTTGTTTAACTCAACGATAGGCTACGACAATTAGTTGTTTTGCAAAGGCTTGTCCCGAAATGAATCCGCGAATTTTTCAGGTCTCTACTAATAACGCTTGAGGTCACCAAAATTGCACTAGGACTGGCCTATGATAGATGGCAGGAATATTCGAACCTCGACATATTCTATATGTATCCTGACAACATATTTATCGAAGAGTAGCTTGTCAGAGCGCAAAATATTATTAAAAATATTTTAATATCATTTAAATTAATTGGGCGGAATTTTTAGCTTTGTATGTTGTGCCAAAAATTACAAAATGGATTATTAGAATTTTTTTTTTACTTAAGGATTAAATCTATTTTGGAGCCAAAGCGATAACACAATGGAAGTTAATCGAAATTCATACTATGGCTATCGTACAGCAAGGTTTTAATTTTTTTCATTGAAATGAAAAATTACAATAATTGCAGTTGAAACCTTATTTTTATTTCAAACGTAGAAAGTTCGGACAAAATTTCGTTAGGGTATTTCCGTGTCTACGAAACGTTGATTTACGGGAACGGAATACCAGAAGACCTAACACTTGGCGTTGTTTTTCACCAGCAAGGCAGACTCTAGAGAACTTAGTACAGGCTAGTGCGGCACTTCTTTAAACAGAAGTCATTTCCTTCTTTTACACGGAGTTCAAGGTCTCGACTGATGATGTCTACAATTGGCTCTGTACTAACGGATGTCAAGTTAACTACACAGGAAAAGTTTTTGGCACTACAACGGTTTTTTTTTGTTATCTGTGAACCGTCAGTAATTAATGTTGCTGTTAATAAAATATACTGTTAACATATTCATGTAAACTTAACATTTAGTACACTTGGAACATTGTTACCTATTTACTGTACTGCCAACGTTAATTTGGTGCTTATGTTGCGGCAAAACAAATTTCGTGTTGAATTGATGTTAACGTCTGTGTTAAAAATTTTCTTGTATTTTCTTTGCTTTAAAAATTATTCCGATGTGAAATAAATAAAGTGCAATTACTTTGTCACAAAAATAAATGTTACCCGCAAAAAATGACGGCAGGATGGGGAATCCACCCAGGACTTGCGTGCTTGCCGTTCTACCAACTTTTCTATCCTAACATGTCTGGCTTTGTTTCATATTATGGTATTCAGTACGATATAACGAAAAACTGCAGTTCTCTTTCGTTATGTGACAATACGTTATGCTCTAGAAAAATATGCACGATTGGCACACGTAAACTGCTTTGCAAGGCTTGAGAGCTGGTCTAAGCTATATTTAGTTCTCACACTGTGCTTTAAAATTTAAATACAGTGGTTTCATTTTACGACGTTATCGCTGTTCACTACTGCCCGCCATTTTACCAAGCCAGTTCAGTGTAAACTAGTGTTGGTTGGACAATACTTTAATGTCACAGTAACACAAAATATTTTGTTCTTCCTGTTATTTTTAGCGCAATACAACATTTGGTTGCGGCAACATTACTTAGAGGTTTTCTTAACATTTACACTTCAACAGTATAAATTTGCATTGTAGTTAAATTATACTTTGTAAATGGTTAAAATAGTCAACTTGGTCACAAAATTACTCATTTTACTACTGCATAAACGTTTAAAGAAATGTCAATACAAAGATTGAGACAACCGAGTTATGGGCGCTGTTATGGCTCCTGGTATCGCCCTCTGTATAATGGTTAGGGCCACGTGATTTCACGTAAATACTTACGTGGAGGCTGGACTTCAATGTCCTACATGCACACTTGCAGACTTCCTTTGGCTATTGGCCGCCTGTCTTTGTGCGAAGACCGACTGCTACATGAGCAAACCAATCAGAATCAAGTTTCTCCGATACTGACTGTCCGTGATTCACGGGCACACAGATCAGATGAGTAACAATTCTAATTATTCAATCACGAAAGTGGTTTTGAACTAAAGTGTTTTGGAACACAACTTGTCCTGAAATATTTTAGAGAAAAGCAGGTGCTCCTAATAATTGCCAATAGTTAAGAGACCTGAAGAATTCGTGGATTTATTTTGGGACAAGCTGGAATTCAAAACACGTGCGTTTATATAACTTCAGCCATTGGTCCACACGGTGTTTGGCACCTCCTGGTGGACGGTGTCCAATTGTCGCCTTCCACTGTGACAGCAGACAACCAATGTGCAGTTGATATCGGCATATTTGTACATAAGACAGTAGAGTCTAGCCTGCAGGTCATTGAACTCGCGATTTTTTCAGGTCTCTACCAATAGTCATTTTTTGTTGTAATAACACTAGACTTTTTTCTGTGTATAAAGTTAAACCGCACGATAAGGAGAAACTTTAAAATGTTTGGAATCTTAAACTGTCACCCAAACATAGAACAAACTAACAGTGTCTCTAAACATCATACTTGTATAATACCTGGCAACACCTGACTTTCGTAAAAATATATCCCCGCAGGGTAGGCTTTAATATCCAACAAACTTTACTTTGCGTACTAGCCGCTCGTCGTTTCGAGAAGGCGTTTTCTCAACTGTGTTGATCAGAATATTAATCTTATTTCACTGTAAAGATCATAGTTAAGCTGCTCTGCTACTGAAAGCATGTGAAATGCAGCCTCACACATGAGAGGCAAAACAATGCAATTCATAAGCCATTCAGCAGATAGGATTTGAACTGACGTGTTCTGAAATACTACTATTGAAATATTTCTGCAAAATTCAACGTCCCTAATAATACTTGAACTTTGTTGCAAAAACATTGATGCAAAGAATCTAACCAACATTTTGAAAATATCTTTTTGGTTATTAATTTAACCAGATAATTAATATTTTAATAACTACAAACATAAAAATGCTTACACACTCTCACATGTATGTACATACATATAAGTAAGTATATTTGTATAAATGGTCTTTAATTTTCGCTACTTCAAAGACGTGTAGGCCAGATTGCAAGCTTGCATTGTATTGGGGCATGAGCCCATTCACTGCTGCTCCGAGGATAATCCTGGATTATCCTGGATTATCCCAGACCAGAAAGCTTGCTGTTCTGACCCTTTTAATTGCAGCTGTGTTAGCAAGTCAAAGCTCTCAAGGGTATGTCTAAAAAAGTGTGATACAACTACAAACTTCATTGAAAGGTACATGTTTTTTTTAAGCTTATCTTTCCCCAAAACTAATACGCAAATGTTTTTTGTGTCTGCAAATGCAGAACATATTTAGTGCTCTCGAAAGCATTTAAGTCTAAAGGGTACCTGAAAATACAAAATTCCACGATACTTAAAAATATGAATGCAGGGCTTTCGGAAAAAAATTTAAATACATGCTGTCCAAAAGGTTTCTGAGAGATAATTAACTACATCCAGGATACTGTTTGTGTTTCAGCTTACTGAATTGCTCTCTCTTGCACACTTATTTGTTGTTAAAATAGACTGATTATTATTCAAAAAAGTAAATCACATTTTATTAATAAAAGTTACTTGAAATAATAGGGTTTTGAATTTAATAAAAATTTAAGTAAGTTTTTGCGTATATATTGTTATACTAAGAACACTGATAAAATTGTTTCTTTTTAAATAATACAGAGTTTGTTCAGCACAGCTAAATTCATTATTTGCATAGGGGCAATTTAATACACTGTGGGACAAATAAAATAGCGCACAACGAAGAAACCGTGCGACAACCACGGAAATATGTAAATAGCGAGAGTAATGACTGGTATGCACATGATCCCATGTTGGTGCGTTTGCATTTGACTGAACACCCGGCAGTGGCGCTGCAATCGCCAACTACGGTTTTAGTTTCTGGCGTGTAGTCGAAGCCGCATTTCACACCAGGCGATACCAAGCAAGCGTGCAGAGTGAAGAATAACGTCGCGAAGACGCCAAAGACGTCGCTTAAAGTAACTGACGGGCTTCGACAGAGGACTCATAATCGGGCTGAAAATTACAGGGTGGTCATATAGCAGTATAGACCACCATGTGGATCATTCGGACCATACTGTTGTTTCGTTATAGCTAGGTTGGACAATGGCACAGGTCATATGAAGCGAATTGTCCTTCGTTGCTGTTTGGGACCTTTGTCCTTTACATTGGGGCTCTAGTTGCCTCGTTGCTGAACACCGCCTCGCCCCATTTGTTGGCGAGTGCTTGCCAACTTTCGGCGAGTTTTGCTGTCCAAAAGGCAGAACATTGATCGCTGTCATGTGACTACAGGAGTCTACATTTGAGGTGTAAAAAACTGGCTTTTACCATACGCGCCGAAGGAAACAAGGTACTGTACTACATTTTGAACTTTTGGTGTGGTGTGTTGAAGCCATCGTCTTTCACTACATGTTCCAGTAAATGAAACTGCCTTAGGCTGTGACGAGTTGGCAAGGTGGGCATCGCGGTCGGTCGAAGATGTTGTTAGTAGTAAGAAAAAGGTGGTTCTGGGACATTATTATAAAAATTTATTTTATTGCAAAAAGGGTGCCCAGACTATCTAGAGACAACATGTACATTAAGCAATAGCAATGTTGAACATTATTTTTTAAAATAAAATTATCTGTTGGTTAGTTTTCTTTAGTTGTGTAGTAGGGCTGTATGAATTTATTTAATAAAAATATTAGTCTGAATAAATGTTAATGTAATATGCCGGACGACAAAATTAGGTTTTAATGAGGTTTGATTGATACAGTTATATTTTAACTTTATGTTAAATATAGATATTTTATTGAATATATGTGTTGTGGACAACTAGTAACTAATCTTAAAATGCTTTTGTTGGCACAGGTCTCAGGGAAAATTTAACGTTGGTATTTAGATGGAGCAACCCAGCTTGAGACCTGTGCTAGCACAGCTCACTGTCTGATACTGTTGGAAGCAGTGGATACGTGAAGACACCCACACATGGAGGACCGGCTCAGGATGGACGAGGTCGACTACCATTCGAGAGGATTGACGCATCATGCGACAGGCGCACTAAGATTCTACGGCAACCTGGTCCACGATACTGGCCAGTGTTAGGGCTCCCATGTGACCACAGACCACTTCCCGACACTTTGCAGAGGCGAATCTGCTATTAACTCTGCATCAGCGGCAGCTCCGTTTGCAGTGGTACCAGGCAAGAGTAATGTGGAAAATTACACACCGGCGATGCATGGTGTTTAGTGATGAGTGCTATTTCTTTATGGGACCTGATGATCATCGCGCCCGGGTATGGAGGGTCCCTTGTGAACCCCACAATCCAAATATTGCTATCAAGAGGCACACTTCCTCCATGGCAGGCATTATGGTTTGGGGAGCCATAGCAGCTCTCGTGTTACATGGAACATTGACGGCCCAGCTGTATGTGGATGAGATCTTACACCCCCATCTGCTCCTATTTCTCGCCGGGATTCCAGGTGCAATATTCCATACAGAAATAAGTCTATTGTTGTGACAACAATAGTGATGGTACTACAATAGTAATTTTTTGTTATCTGTTAACCAACAGTGACTAATGTTGCTGTTAAGGTAATACCCTGTTAAGCTATTAATGTTAATGCAACATTTAGTACTTTTGTAACAACATTATATCCTTACTGTTATGCCAACATTAAAGTGGTTTTTGTGTTGCATCAAATCAAATTTTGGGTTGAATTGGTGTTAACATTTGTGTTAAAATTTTTCTGGTATTTTCTTTGCTTTAAAATATGTATATTTCGATGTTAAATAATTTACGTACAATAATTTTGTCACGAAAATAAATATTACCAACAAAACAAATGATGATTGGGAGGGGAATCGAACCCACGCCTTAAATGCTTGATGTTCTCCACTTTATGGAACCTAATACCCTACCAACAACTATTCCATAACATGTCTGAGTGTTTTTCATATTGTGTGTATTCAGTACAACATAATGACAAACTGCATTTCTCTTTTGTTACGTGGAAATACTTTATGATACATAAATATATATATAATTGACACATGTAAACTGCTTTGCATGGCCTAAGAGCTGGTCTAATCTTTATTTAGTCCACATATTATGCTTTAAAATTTTAATGCTGTAGTTTAATTTTATGAGGTTATCGCTGTTCACTACTATCCACCATTTTGTAATGTAATATCACTGTAAACTTGTGTTAGTTGGACATTAATTTAATGGTGCAGTAACACAATATATTTTGTTCTTCCTGTTATCAGTAGTGAAATAAAAGTTTTGGCTGCAGCAACATTACTTCGTGGCTTTATTAACATTTTCACTTTAGCAGTATATTTTCTTTATAGTTATATACGAATTTGTTAATGATTAACATTATTAACATTATCACAACATTATTAATTTTACTGCAACATAAAAACTTAAAGAAATGCCTCAATACTAATTTTTTTGTTGCAAGAACATTAGACTTTTCTCTGTGCAGCAGGGTAACGCTCGACCGCACACGACATGGGCTGTCCAGGACTGCCTTCGTCATGTCCAAACACTACCATGGACTGCCCGCTCCCTTAACATGTCCAAAATCAAGCCAGCGTGGGAGCAGATAAATTGCCAAATGCCACTGCACCACTATATCCGCGATTTGGAACATATAAGCTAGCAATTGTAGGTACATCTGTTTTTGACCGCTCTAACTCAATAAAGTTGCTGTACCATCCGATGCACCCTTCCGTGTGCTGTATTTGTTATTGTCCGACAGTGTATTTTATTGCTGATAGCATATTATTTTGTTGTTCATACTTGATTGCCACAAAATTATGAGATTTGGTCCGTTAAACTAAATATTTTTGTGGCTCAAGCATCAATATCTGCACTGAAAAACACTGTCCTAATTGTAACGAAAATTATAGTCAAACTCTCTAACCGTATTTTCGTACGAATGCAATCAAATGACCCAATTACTCTACAGCCAATCAAATAAATGTGCATTCTGGACCAAGGTGATTTTGTCACCGCAACAAATTCTGTAATAACAGAGAAAAAATTTTTCCCAGGTAAACAAACACTTTATTCGCTTCAAAAGAAATACAGATTTGAATATACTATGATACTAATAATGTTTATTGTAATCAAACTGATTAGTTTAACGTACTTCTACTACAGTCGTGTGTACTAAATACAGTGCATGAACCTATTAATAATGGTTTTAATCAACAAATTATTATTTTTATTATTTATTTGGTTCGAATAAATGCAGATGTTTGGAGTAACACCATATTAACTGAGTGAACAAAACATTGGTCATCGTATAAAAGTACTATTCAAGCAAATTGATATGGTGTCTGCAACTAAATCTTTCTCTCAGTGCCCAAAAACATGTCTCGTAGTTTTAAATCCAAGCTCACACAAATGTCTCAAATGCATGCACCCAACTACACTGACATGCATGAAGTGGTGCGATAGCAGTATGTAAACGTAATAGTCGGTGGCGCCATCACATCTTGGAAGTGCTCAGACCTGTGTCAGCTGTGCTCTGATATCACATGAGTGAGAGTATGCTGGTCATGGCATTGCAATGCAGACCTTCATGGACTTCAAGTACCCCCACAATGATGGTATACTCCAGAAGGGTAAAGCAGGGTGCACTTGTTCTGCTTGGATAGGCGAAATAAAAATGCATGCTTTCATATGGTAGCCCCCTCGCACTACAACTGCTTGGCTCGGTCCGTTTCTGCATTCTGCCATCAGTTCCAGTAGCTGGCCACACCGGCAGACTGTTAAGAGCAAAACATCCTGAAAGTCAAATGCATCTGGAGGTTAAACCTGTCAATGTTTTACTGGTAAGCAGAAATTACGAGCTGTATGCATGTGTTTGTATATGTATAGGTGTGATGAATCAACTAAAACTTGCTCCATAAATATTTCGAAAATGAAAGGTGCTATTGATGTGCTGGTTACCCAGAGTTGAAGTTTAAGCAAGGGCTCACAATTGCAGCCCAGGCACGAATTTTAATAAGTATTAGAATGTGTAAAAAACCACATGTATATATATAAACATATATATAATATATTCAAAACTAACAACCCGTAATGACGCACCGACTTGATAGTTTGTTGCAGGTCGGGAAGAAGACTTTGACTTCGGGAAGGAGGGCTCTGTTGTTACTGGATTCAGAGTCTGGTACCATGGGCCCCTCCAAATGTAATTTATTAACAAGGGTTTTCTTGATTTCAATGTCACAAACAAGGAAAAACTAATCGTACCCTGTGGGCTGCCCTCGGGAGACTAGGGACTCACCGACAAACTATATGCGAGATTAATTAGCACGCTTGCAAACAACAGTTCAACATGCTAGACATACATCACGACACAACATTCACTCGTGCCGGGAGGCTGGATGGGGAGCTTCACTCCCCCGCCGAAAACCACGAACACGCAACTTTACTTATAATAGGCAACACAAATTAACAGCCTAAATACGGGTCCGATGCCCAACAACCCACATACACACGGTGCCCCGCCGCCGACTCAATGATTTGAGTATGTGTCGGGGTACATTTGTCTTTACAAACACCCTGTGAGTTATGGGAGTCTAGGCTCCCGGTCTCACGACACCAAGGCCATTCGGTGGTGTATGAGGGTTCGGCGGTGGCGGCGTATTTCTTAAACAAAGTTACATTATTTTACAATGGAACAATGCTTATTTACACAAAGAAAATAAAACCAGAGGAAATTAGAACGTAAATGGTGATAATTGTAGGATTCTATTGCAAGTACTATTTTAAGAGCTATCGTTATGAAAATTTTAAACACCTACCGTTATCTGCTCCATTAAACTGCCTAGTTACTAGGCTATGCGTTCGTATGTTTACTTTTCTGTTTTAGTGTGCATAGTTTTATTCTAAATGTTCAAGAAAACACATGTTACATCTTGTATTTTATGTTATATGTATCATCACATGGTAGAGTAAAATGTTTTTTTTTTTGAAAACAAACAAATTTAAAATTAAAAAAAAAAAATGTATATTTCTAAAATGTGTTCGCATATATCAAAAAATACACGCAGCTTGTGTAAAATACAGAATAAAACCCAGTCGCAATAGGTGAGGCAGAAATTCATGTGGTTACTAAAAAATTTCAAATGTGATCGTCGCTGTGAACCCCACACTAACCAGTTTCTTGCATGTTTGGTGCAGACACAGATTATTTATGAATGCAGATGTGAAATAGTCACTTATTACGCGAACTCCTGCACCTTGAGACAACGCTTATCTTATCTTCCTGCTACACTGCTATCTCATCGAGCATGTTATCTACGGTTATTCTTATCAGTCACATACTTCGTGCAAGAGTGGTGTAACCCACATTCACGGTTTAACTGATTCTCACAACAGAGGTAAGTATACAGACAACATATCGCCCTGCACCAAACCTTAGGTTTGGTGTAGCGACTGTGAGAGAGCTTCAGTGCTAACGTCCAACATGCCACGAGGACAATATCGCACCAGAAGGTCTTATTAAACACGTAAAGGGCATCGTTATATTTTAAGTGTGAACAATGATGATAAGGATGATGATTCATGGTGTCGCAAGGTCGTCAGTGTAGAAGATAGTTATATTATTATGACTTATATGTGCAGATTAGGTCGGCAAGGTATCACAGCTAAAGCAGGAAGTGGACTTTTGGAGTTCTGTTTTTTTCCGTAGCGTTCCACTTGCCAACCGGCACTTCAACCTATTGGGAAAAATATCGCAGTAGGCCATAGCCAATCAGACAAGACCTGCTCCCAGATCCTCGCGCAGCCAATCAGAGAACCGGTACATGCACATCAAACGAATCGCCATGCCTCTGTGTTCTTATCTACTCTGTGGTCTGGATATGCGACACTGCACATTGGCAGTTGACCTGTCGATACCGCAGCTCGCACTTCGTAACATCAGACTTCTTCCTGCGAATTCCACAGCTACTAGGTGTTTCCTAACAGGGAACCATGCGATCACACTCACTATTCGCCACTGCCACATGCAGAATATATACCCTACAACCCGAGGAACACACCACTCGAATAAGCGTGGCGACTTCCTGAAGCAGATATATCATGAAATACAGATTTTCGCCAGGAAAGAAAACACTTTGTGATTCACGCCTCTTTTCTGGAAGTCGTCTTAACTTAGAGGCCGAAGGATTTTACATTTTAGTAACAACTTTTGTTCCAAAAAAAAATTCTGTTTTTTCCGTACATGTGAGGCTAGACGATAATTAGCTTAACAAGTTTTCCAAGATGCTGAGTCAAAGACAAACTTTCATTAATCGATCTACACCATAAATTCTATGTGGTCGAGTCCAAGAGGGAAATTACTTCTAACAGAGGCGGTAAATATGCAGTTAACATGTTCTGAAGTGTGTTTTGTGTGCACAGGATACACTCTATCCTGGTAGTGAAATCTAAATTTCTATAGTCAAAGAAATCGTTCGGAAATTTACTACCACAGTTTATACATGAATGATACAGTTTCTTTCTCAGACAGCTATGGCGGTATCCCTTAATTTGTTCAGTAGAGCCGAATGCGTAATGAATTTCTCAAGTTTGTATGACATCGAAGCTTAATATATCTATAGTTGTACCCTGATATGTGAAGCATTTTCCATAATATGCAAAGGTTAATAACGTCCATTATTATTTAGGAAGTTCACTGAGGATTTTTTACAGTCTATTATAGAATGTATAATCATTATGGACGCATATATTTCGCGAAAAGATTTCAGGAATACTTGTAATACAAGACACTTTTTTCAGAACCACTTTCGGGTCGGAATTATTTTGTCATTAATTTGTCCTCGGTGTCTGCCCGCGAATCATGGACGCACAGTTTTGGGGTAACTGAATTATTTTTTCCCCAGTCTGTCTCAAAGACGCCAAAGTAATTCTGCAGTGGTGCACATACGATGTTGGATTGTAGCCTGCATGTTGGCCCTGCTAATGACGCATGAGGACATGCTGGTAGTGGGCTAGATTTTCAACCAAAAAGTCGCTCTCGTCATAAACCATATACCGAGCGAGGTGGTGAAATGTAAGCATACTGGACTAGCATTCGCGAGGACACGAGTTCGACTTCTGCTGTGGCATTGCTCTTGTTTTTTGTAATATCTAAAGTCTAATGCGGGGATGATATTTCAAACCCTAAGTGTTCGCATTCATTTATTTCATTGCAACTGTTGCATCACAAGGAGTTTTTTTTTCTAAAAGGTACTTATCAACAGATAATAGTAACTTAAACAGTGGAGCCTATGAGAACTGCTGTGTTGCACAAGCAGCCGACAGTTGTGTTGCACAAGCAGCCGACAGCTGTGTCGCACAAGCAGCCGACAGTTGTGTTGCACAAGCAGTCGACAGTTGCGTTGCACAAGCAGCCGACAGTTGTGTTGCACAAGCAGCCGACAGTTGTGTCGCACAAGCAGCCGACAGTTGTGTTGCACAAGCAGTCGACAGTTGCGTTGCACAAGCAGCCGACAGTTGTGTTGCACAAGCAGCCGACAGTTGTGTCGCACAAGCAGCCGACAGTTGTGTTGCACAAGCAGTCGACAGTTGCGTTGCACAAGCAGCCGACAGTTGTGTTGCACAAGCAGCCGACAGTTGTGTCGCACAAGCAGCCGACAGTTGTGTTGCACAAGCAGTCGACAGTTGCGTTGCACAAGCAGCCGACAGTTGTGTTGCACAAGCAGCCGACAGTTGTGTCGCACAAGCAGCCGACAGTTGTGTTGCACAAGCAGTCGACAGTTGCGTTGCACAAGCAGCCGACAGTTGTGTTGCACAAGCAGCCGACAGTTGTGTCGCACAAGCAGCCGACAGTTGTGTTGCACAAGCAGTCGACAGTTGCGTTGCACAATGTGTGCAAAAGCAGTCGACAGTTGCGTTGCACAAGCAGCCGACAGTTGTGTTGCACAAGCAGCCGACAGTTGTGTCGCACAAGCAGCCGACAGTTGTGTTGCACAAGCAGTCGACAGTTGCGTTGCACAATGTGTTGCAAAAGCAGTCGACAGTTGCGTTGCACAAGCAGCCGACAGTTGCGTTGCACAAGCAGCCGACAGTTGTGTCGCACAAGCAGCCGACAGTTGTGTTGCACAAGCAGCCGACAGTTGCGTTGCACAAGCAGCCGACAGCTGTGTTGCACAAGCAGCCGACAGTTGTGTAATCTAATGTGTCGGCAGCTGCCGAAAGTGTTTTCCACATTGAAAAAATCTTAATTTTATATTTATACCACATATTGTTTAACTTTTAGACATTATGAGTGACTACTTTTTTCTTAGATAAAATTTGTTTAGATAAAATAGTTTTTGCAAAATAACATATTAACTTCAAAATTTTACTGTTTTTTTTCTAATGTACAAATAAAATAAACTAAAATATTTGTAGAAAATTTTACAAGAGCAACTGGAAGAGGTGGTCTTAGTTCATTTGAAGGTATGCGTAGCAAAAGTTATTTTACAAAAATTCAGGGACAGTTAACAAATAAAAAGACATGCAAGAATTTGTTTATTTTCAGCAATTTTTTGAAATTACGAAAACATTTTCTTGAGCGATTTTATAGACGTCTTGATGTAGCTCTTGGCATCATATTTAAGTCTGAATGATCTCATTTCTAAATGAAATTAAGTTTACAATATTTGTACATTTCTAAAACATTAAAATAAATAGTGATTTTGACACGTATTTATGCGAAAGCTACGTGCTCAATTTTTTTTGTGATGAAAGAATAATTACTGATAATGTGTAAAAGTTGAAGGGTGTGTGGTACTTTTATAAAATAACAAACATTTCGTGATTCGCACTAAGAATAATAAGGCGTTTGTAAAATGGCTGGGGTTTGATTCTCATTCCAACAGCTGGATACCCACAGAAGCCCTCCGGTAACTTTTGACCAACGCCAGTATTGGTGCTAGTTTCTGACCGCGAGCAGCACAACGCGTGATCTGACCTATTCTGCAGCTCGCTCTACATACAGGAGTATACTCTGGGCAAAGTGTTAAGTGGTTAATACAGGCCGTGGCTACTTCTTTCCTCTGTTTCCACCGTCCGACGAACTGACTCCACCTTCAATGACTCCGTTATCTAAGATAAGTTAAGCCATGACCATCCATCTGCCGTCGACCAGAGGAAATGAACGAAACGAACTTTGCTGAGACCAAAGACACGGCTAGGAAAGGAAGAAGATATACCACTCTTTTTGAAGACAATCCCTCTAGGTCAGCGGCTGTGATTGCAAAGTTATCGCATCCATGAATGATTCTTGCAGTGAAGGCATGTGATTAAATTAACTCTTATTATGTGCATATGCCATTTCAGAGATATGCTGTATGTCACGGAAAACCAAGAGTATGACATAAAAAAATATACATCGACACAAAAATAAAATAAAAACGAATCAAGTCTTCCTGTTTTCAACACACACACACAATAAACCAATGGAGAATTCCTTAAGAGGAATTAAGTGAGTCGTCACAATCGCAACGAGACACACACACAATGAGAATACTAGATGATCGAAGACATTATACGAGGATATATGAACATACATATGGAATGCACAATGGGGGAAACACAGACGAACAATGCAAGGTTTCTTCGACATCAGTTGCAACGTCTTGGGAACTGGAATCTGCTTACGTCTCCAGACTCACATACAGTCTGGGCACATCTGCTGACTGGCCGTGAACTCGTGTATATTAAGCAAATATCTGCAATGCTAAAGGACTACAAAATTTGCGTTATTATTTGGGTATATGATAGGCTTCAATAAACTGTACGTATCTGAGCTCAGTTCGTGATTTCTTTGGCTAGTGGTAACTATACACCAGCGTCGTTGACCTATGATACTACTTCACTGTAGATTCGGTGTTAAATCGTTCAGCATGAAATATTGGCTAGAAGAATCCTTGGGACGTGCCACACAAGTTGTCTGCCAATGGCAGAAGTCAAACTAGCAAACAAAGTCTCGGAGTCTAATATGTAGCCACAAAATAACTTGATCTTGCAGGTCCCTAGCAATTGTGTATGTAAAATAATAGCTCATTCAGGCAACAAAATTTTATATTGTGAAAAACCTGGCACATTAATTCTTTACTTTAAGTGTCCAGTCCAAGTAAAAAAAATAAATAATTTGGATATGGGAAACTAAATAAGTAAGCTACGTTCAGACAGTATAATATATTTGACTTCTGTATCAGGATTAACCACAGATGTTACTCAATATTACCAGGGCGTACAAGTTATTGGTAAAGGGGGGGGGGTCTTTAATGTAACTATGAATTCCACAGTAACCAGTATGCACAGGAAGGGGTGTGAGGGGTGTTTACTGTCCAACTGCTACAAATAAAAGCAAAAGTTCTTTTCTGTACCAATCACTTAGGGCACCTGTAAATATAGTGTCCATAGCTAATGGGTGTTTTAAATCGTGTTACCTCGCTATTAAACCCACACACTGAGATAGTTCTGCTATCCACGTTGTCAAATTAAGCATTGGCCTTACAAAAATGTTGTCTGTTACTACAACATTTGAAAAATAAGTGCTGTTTAGATTCGTGAGCCCAAATCATTACATTCAGTTACGACAAAATCATCGCCAAAAAAAGAAGTATCGAAAGGAGGTTAATCGTTCCATGCTCAGGAGAAATGAAATAAAGGCGAATACTTAAGAGGGGATATATTGTACTGTCAGGCTCTGAAGTAAAGTAGTGCTAAGAACGACACTAGCATTTGCAAAAGGTGTTAATGGCCAAATCTGTCAATTGAAGCACAGACTATAAGAGTTGATACTATCCATTATTGGCAGGAAGTCCATAGCGAAGTTTAGTATAGTATTTCACGTTTTGCATATATTGTCTGTGTGTTTTTTAGACATAACAGAAAATCTTTTTATTTTTGTTGTGCTGAAAGACGTCAAGATGTCTTAAAATTTGCATTCCAAGTGAAGAGATACATGTGTTGTTTTAGCAATACAAACAGTTGCAATAAAATTCCTGCATTTTTCTAAGGAAATGTACTTGTAACACCCAGGAAACCTAGTTCACACAAGTGGGCAAGCACCTTTAGAAGGCTACTTTTTCAAGTTACATTTTAATCCACCTAGATTAATTGCAAAGTACCTTATGATTTTGTGTTATATTTTGTAACAGCCTGGAGTCCAAACATATTGACTTTTCCTACTTGTGTGGTTGGGCTATGGTTAATTTGTACGTCTAAGATCCCGAGAGAGTGGCAAACGTATATACAAACGGAAGATATACCGACATAACTTGAGGAAAAGAATTGGACAAAAATTCACAGATAAGATGCTGCTGGATCGCGTCACAGCAATTTAGACACACCCTGCATGTCTCTGAGTCAACGACTAACCTGCAGATGAAAACACGGACGGATACCCGTTTTCTGAGTCAAACTACCTACTTACTGGGGTGGCAGCGGATGAACAACTATGTGAGGCTAGTGTGTATAGCAGAGGACTGAGGATTCCCTCAATAGTTTCCTATCCATATGTGTTAGTAGAGTTTCCGAATTCTGTGTGATGGAGTTAAATGAGAAAATGACAACAGGAGCGGCAGACAATCGACAGCTGAACGTTTCTTGATTGAGCAAAGCATTGTTGAGTCTATCCTGGTGGTAAAATGTAGTGAAATATAGTACTTTCTACTAATAATAATATATTATGTCTGAAGGGAATTGGTTGCCACCGACCTACATGTAGCTGATTGTGAAGAGAGCTCAGGAGGTTTTTCAAAAATTTGAGACCAGCACCCAGAAAATAAAAAAATTACTCACAACAAAGGATCTCTCAGGTAATTTATTTGGAAGAAGACCCATAAAGAGGGCCGGGAAAATTCCGTGAGATAATTCGGTCACACCTATTATAAATATGTCGGGTAAAAATGTGTCACAATAGCAACTTAACGACAACTTATTTGACATCCCTTGCAAAGCTATGATCCATGTACAAATTCATCGCATAAGAAGAGACGAATCTATGTGTTGTCTGGTTTGAGGAAAATTAAGATTCCGACTTTTGGGGACAAGTGCTCTGCGACGAGGCAGTGTTTAAAAGTCTCCATTTTATTTCTACTTTTGCGATTAGAAAACATTTAAACTTCGGTACCTGAGATGTGTGAACACAAATCAATGAGGTCCAGTTTTAGATTAACCTAATTCTGAGTAACCCAATGGGATAACAAACTGGCTTTCAACACAGAAATGCAGCCAGAAGCAAATAAGTTGCTGGCGGGGAAAAACATTAGTGAAATAGCCTGTGCATAGATGATTCCAGGCCAATTTGATATCTCTAGGGATAAAACTGGTTTCTCTTTGTGGCAACAGCCAATGAACATAAATGAGTAGTTAGAGAAGTCACATCATCGGACGATCAAATTTCGCCAATCCCTTGAGAAACAATTCAGAAATTTCTTTTCTCCAGAGTTGCCATTGGCAATCGAAAGATTTTCAGCATCAGAATGTATTCTTGGATAAAGCACTCGCCTACACTCTGTAGGATGCATTAACAGAGACGATACTCCAAAGATGCCTACGGTCCACGAGAATCCGATTGTACAGCAATGTTTATGTCACAAGAAGTAGTTTTTATGGGTGAGATTCCTGTACCCCGCAATCAGCGTGAAACCTGTATTTCATTACGGAGTAATTGAACTGAAACACGAGTCTGGAAACAGGAAAACTATAAACATTCGTGTTCTCAGAAAATGAGATTGTGAGACATCACTGAAAACTTCAAGTTTTTATGGATTTGCAAATTCAGGACGTTTCTTAAACACTTGTAGGGACCTCCAAAATGAACATTCTGAAATGAAAATAACAAGCTGTACAAGCACTGAATATAAAGAGTACTACATAAGGAACAAAGCAATAAGATATTTTCTTAATATTTTAGGGCATTTTCCGGGCTCGAAGAAAGGTACCTTATATAACAGCATCTGTTTGCCTATAGCATCGTTGTGAGGCGAGACAAGCCACTTAACAATAGTCAATGCATCTCTTTCTGAGGATAACGAGCATATGCATACTACGTGTATCAGGGAAGAGAGGTGTCATTTCATTTCAGGTACTTTGTAACAATCGAAATAGGCGTATTTTTTTTCTGGAGAAACAGATACATTTTTCCAAAATGTCGTATTGCCACTTATTTTATACTTCGTCTAAAAACATCAATTCTGGAGGAGATGTGTAATTTTACCATGTAATAAAAAGATACACAACAAACATATTTTTGCTTCCAGCGAACTTGTACACTAAGTTGATATAAGTAGAAACAGCATCATTTCGGATTATATTTCCATAACAGATTAGGTTTCATGAAAGCATACATTAGTTCCACATATGCAATTGGACTTCTGCTCATCCGACATATCCTATAGGATTCTGAACCAGTATAGAGAACTTTGAGATCTTGGATGAATAATTAACATGTATCCGAATGGAAAATGAGAATAGGTTATGACTGTAGCAACATCAACACCATACATGTGTTTGTGGTCCTAATAGGTCAATGGAAAAAAAATTGTGATAATTCGAGAGTAGCATCTTTGGGAGAACTCAAATTCCAGTATTCCATTAGAGATTTCTCAGTAGTTCAAAATGCCTCGATACACTTTTAATAATGCCATTGCCAAGTATAAAAGTCTCGGAAGCACTACCCACAAGCATCGTTCTGATATGCCCAAAACAGTAACTATCTGCACCATCGAACCTCGAAGTGTGTTGTACAAATCAATTATGAAATAGTGTCAGTGACTGAGTACGACTTCCATCGCAGCTTAGGTACAGAGGCCAGTGGTATAGTTCTCTCCACCACGAGGTGACAGTAACTCGTTTCCATTGTCATGCTCTGCCAGGAAGCCACTGATTACACAAGCCAATGCCTGGCATTTCTGGAGTGCAGCAAACCACAATGCCTTTGGAATTCGGAAAAATGAAAGGAGGTGATATGGAGTGTTGAAATGTGGCAGATTATCTGGTGGTCGGACGGATGCGTACGGTCCAGGATGCTTGGTGAACAGTTTTTACCTGAGGCTGTTGTACCGATAGTGAAATATGGCTGCAGTAGCATGGTAGTATGGGGCTGTCACTCTTGTTCCGGTCTTGGGCCTTGAGTTTTAATTGATTAATCAATGAACTGTGACATGTTCTACGCATCCTGGAGAATAACATGCTTCCAATACAGTGGCAGAAGTCAGAAGTTGGTTCCTTCCTAAATCAGCACGATAATTTTCCTGAATATAATTCAAGGTCAATTTCGATGTGATTGAAAGAAAATAGTGCCAGACTGTTTACATGGCCTACCAAAAGCCCCGAAGAGAACATAATGGAGCACGTTTTGAATTTGCTGGAACGTTATTTGCATGTCAGACATATTCGATACACAAACAAATGTTAGCCATGTACCATATTGCAAGACAAATGGAAGCAAATTGTCCCAGCCCAGTGCCACAACTTATTGGAGAGCCTCTCCCGAAAAGCTAATGTTATAATAACATCAAATGAGTTTCGAAATATTATTCGTTACAGAGCTGGTTTCTTTAAAACCAACATCTGACTGCGACTTTTGACGTAATGGTGTATTTCATAGTCATTTTGTAGAAGAAAAGGAGGGGGGGAGGGAGAATGGATTTTTTAAATTGTGTTACTGAATGGTAAAGGAATTGGAACAAAAATTGCCAATAAATGCTGAGCTGTGAAAATGGCTTCTTCAAACACCCCCCTAGTTTACTGAAGTATTCTCCATATAGTGCGTTAAAACGATATTTTGAAATCCGTTTCCCATAAGTTGAGAGAAATTTACCATGCAAATTGAATATTACCCACGTGGATGGAAAACATTTCAATTGTTCTTCATGTTGTGTTGTATTAGTTTAGGTAATTAAAACTCCAAATGACTGGCATGCATTGTATACACAGGGGCGATATAATACATAGACTCAAACTGAGGAAGTCAGTTATGATATAAGTAGCAGTGTCCTATAGACTCTGGCATGTATTACTATTTTATTATAAAATTCAGGAGTACTAAACCACTGATTGGATAAGCCACCCGAAACTAGTATTTATATAACCATTTTGGTTAATTCTCAACTGGAAATTTTTTTGGAAAAAATGATTTTAGAGAAAAATGTATTACTCATACTTGCTCACATATAAACGTAAACACTAACTCGAGTAAAAACATTGATTTTGGCAGGAAGTAAAGGAGTTCGACGATTTAATGTCTTATTGAACATTTAAAATTCTAATTCTAGGAGCTGTTTTTAATGAGTTAAAATAAGAATTGCTGTAATAGAAACATATTACTTAAAAAAAATTCTTAGGATGAAGTGACATACACACAGATAGGTTTTAAGTCGTTAGACTGAGAGTATTGTTGAGCATCGCATAAACTGCGAGATAGGCCTACATATTGAACAGAAAAACGGCAAGAAAAAAGGCTCCCAAAAGTGGGGAGTTTTCAGTGAATGAACTATCGCAGAATGTAACAGAACTACGAATTCATCTTTACCTTGAAAAACAGTTTTATAAAACGCAGCTTCTCGATATTTTCAAGAAATAGCTAACGGAATTCTGCTAAAGATGATTCTAAAATATGGTATTGAAAAACAGCCTCAGAAGGACCCCTGCTTCCGAAGTGGACGTATCAGTGAGAGAACCTTCCACGAACTTTAATGCATTTTTATAGTAATAGTGAAATACATTTTCATTTACTCAATAAAATGGCGTCTGAAGGTTTCTACACTGTTCCCCTTCTTTAAAAATATGCGAAATTTCCACATTCCAAATATTGCTGTTTAAATACATTTCTACCCTAAATTTGTGCAAATAGCATATAGGGCTATTAGTTAAATAATATTCCTACAAAATAATTTGATTAGGCTATACTTTACATTAGGGAGAGCAACTGCAATTGATTCTCCCATTGTAACTTAAGCAACATGTGCAAGGCCACACATGAAGTGACAAAGGTATATGGCAATACGTTTTAAGTTACTAGTACTGAGCTGTTAAAATAAAACTAAACCCTTGAGTACCCTGTCCGCTAAGTGTGACTTTACTTAATATCAGTACGTCGTCATCGCTGTTGTTGGGAGTTAGTGAATAATTCCGTAAGCCTAGTGTCGGTGACGAATATAGTGTGCGATTGCGGAGTGGCGTGTTTCGAAACACCCGGTAGCTGTCAACGCCACAATGATCAGTACTTTTAAGGAAGCGGTGTGAGGTTTCGACAGGCCGAACACTAGAAATTACATTTCCATGTCTACGCTAGTCATTGAGGCATCTACGGTAGCCGGGTGTTTCAAATTGCGTTAACTTAAAAAAACATCAGAGATTCTCACTTTGCTCTAATTATTCATGGGAAATACTTCGTAGCTTTCTAAATTATTTTATTTTGTCAAACTAATATACTAATACGTGTTAATGTTTTTTCTAAACTTTGGTTATCAAGCAAAAAATGCGCCAAGCTTTGAATGAAAAGAGAAATAGACCCGATTAATTAAAAAATCAATTAAAAGCGTTGCTTAGTCTCTTGCCTTCCCCGCCTGGTAATAAACAGAAACGTTACTAAGGAAAAGAGTCTTAAGAAATCTAAATTATTCTTATCAAAATTAGTAATGTCACTGTAAATGAAAGAACAATACTGGATTCGCATGTCACACGAGGTTTCGGGTGCTAGAAAGAAGTGCACGGGGTCATCTAGAATTCAAGTTTTTTTCTGTAAATTATTTACGAACTAAACTCAAGATACTTCGTGTAACATTTTCACGCAGTAGTTTTACTGTGTTGAGAGTCGCTTGGCCTTCGTTGCCTACTAGACCTACACCACGTAGCTACGCAAACTAAAAGTTTAGCAGTCATAAACGGCAAGACGTCATTTATAACACTCATGCACTTCCTCCCTGGTCGCTTTTTCTCATTTATACTTTCATAGAAATAATAATCTAAATATTTTTGGTGTAAAATTTACACCCGAATGTTATTATTATTTTTCTATGTGTAATTTATTTTATTGCACGGGGGAATAACAAACATCACATTTCATCCTATGAAACGTGATACTTAACACAATCCATAACATTTTCTGTTATATAATAAATAATGTTACAAATTGATATATTTAACACAAGGGAAAAAACATTTCACAAGCTATACTACACCTCAACTCTTCACCTGATTTCCAGTCCATAGTCAAATCAAATCAACTTCTGTGGACACGGTTTATGGAATCGGTGATGACTTTACGTTACGACGCAACTAATAATTCTCAGATTCTTAACTGATTGTGAGCTATAAAATTATGTTTACGGAAAATTCAGTACATACTTAAAATAGTTAAAAATTAGACAAAAGTGTCTGGTCTATTATCATGTTTCCTTCAGAAAACCCACAGGTTTACGTTTGGACATTAAACATGTACCTTATTTGTAAGTTCTTTACAAGTTAAAAATTATTGAAACTTCTGTCATTTATCATTAGCTGGAAATTGTCTTATCACATCAAAATAATTAAAGCTACTTACATTTCTACACGTTCGTTCTTGGCAACCGAGAAGTTTTTTTAATAGTCAAGTCTAAATCAGAGTTCAAGTTCCGGTGGCGAATGCGCATTGTTTTGGAATTCAGGTGTAGAGTTCGGTATCTCCAGCAGAAAGCGGCGATGCGGTTCGCGGGGCAAAGAACAGGCGTAGAAGAGCCGTCTGCAAAATAAAAGATACTTTGAGCAAAACATTCTCGCAGACACGTGATCTGTCTCCGAGGAATGTATAATGCTGCCATATCACACACAGATACATCAACGTGCGCATTTGCACAGGACTCTTCAGAACTCGGATATATCCATCACAGTCACTGCAAAACAACGTGCATCGTAAGATACATGTATGCTAATGAAATAATAGTAAACAACCTCTAAAATCATGCCATAATTTCTGATAAAAGAAATGGCGAAAAGCTAAAGAACCCATTCAATATCACACAAAAAAAAAATCAGACGTTTGTTTTTGAGAATTTTGCATAAAATATCCACAAAAAAGCAATATTTACGGTTTTATTGTTATGGAAAATGAGAAATTGCGGTGTTTGATGTAATCTCCTTCCTAACGATAAATTGACACTTATCAAAGAAAATAATTCAAAATATGCTTTACGAATGCAAACAGAATGACGCATTTAGTACCATCTTGAGAGCCACTGGATCAGAGCATCTGATTTGATGTTTGAAGTGAGGTTTTGTAATGCAACCCTGTGGCTTGTGATGTCTGGCTTTATGCTACAAACTCATTTTCATATGTTTTATCCATGTTGCCAAATTAGATTTCCTCTTCGCTTTAGCTATTCTTGTAAGTAGTGAATATTATGCTCGTCCTTAAATATTGCTCACGGAATTCGAAAGAAATTTTTTTTCCACGTAACGTGATTTGCTTGTGTTAAAAAACTTTAAGATATCTAGAAAATTATATTCTTCAATTGATGTATGCGATTTTAACATTCAAAGGAAATCACGCAGGCCTTCATGAAATCTTCTATGCGTTGACAGTTGACGTTTGTCGCATCACGGTTTTTCGAAAGAAATTAGTTTTCGAAGAAAGTTAAATAAACACAGAAAAGTGAGTTATTTAGATTTTTTTATTAGATTTTAAAATTACGCTGCAGTAATAAGAACTGACAGAAAAATGTTTGTGATTTTGATTCTTTGCATAGCTTTGGAAGTGCCCGAGAGTAAACCAACTTTTCTGCATAACTTTGGAAGGGTGTCACAAAAACCCCTAAAATTTCTTATTCACTTCGTCAAAAAATATTGACGAAGAACTGAATGAATTCTTGAAATGTTATTCACTTTGATAAACAGCTGAAGATCTGTCGCTGAAGAAAATTGTCCCGTCTGACGTTGCTGGTGAAAACGCAGAACGAGTTATTTATTGGTCCTTCTCACTGCTTACCGCCAAGCCACGATTGTACACAAATACGGAGGCATTTCTAGCGATTTACTCTCCTCTTCATAAATACACAGAAATTAATTATTTGCACGGCACAGTCAATAAACGATTTTCTTTCACACGTAAGTTGCCTCATACTTTCTTCTACGTAAGACATTCTCGATAATAACTATTTAACACAGCAGAATACAACTAGGTAACTTCACACGTTCTAGCAATATGCATAATTCCATTTCAGCAATGAGTATAACAAATTGAATTTATTCCAGTCGATGCACAAAATAACAGAAATAACATGGTACTTTTTTGAATGTGAAACTCTTGACGAATGTTTGACACTGAACTAGACTTAATTTCATAACTTTCATCTTAACCAATAAAAAAATGTTCCTGAAGCATTTAAAACGACATTAGATCAACTGCGAAGAAACACTCAGAATTTTATCATGTTTTAATTTGTCATAATTTTGACGAATTTATATAAAAAATATCTGGCTCTTGTATATACGTACAAACGGACAAACACACACAATACAATCTTGAAGAGTCGTTTTTTTATGATTTTAATATTTTTATCATTATCATAATTCTTCCAGCAGATTTCAACGTGTCTGTACGAAGTGCATTGAAATGATGCATAATAATTCATTTATCTTCTTTAAACAGTTATATATTATCGTACAAAATTTCCCAGGCTAAAAATCTAAATAATTTAATTAGGCTGAGAATGTTTACATGATTC
This sequence comes from Clitarchus hookeri, assembly GCA_002778355.1. NCBI lineage: Eukaryota > Metazoa > Arthropoda > Insecta > Phasmatodea > Phasmatidae > Clitarchus > Clitarchus hookeri. The sequence goes on from NQII01000012.1 coordinate 659,347, forward strand.
CTAAACACGTAATTAACACTAGAATGATTTTATGTGGAAGATATTTGTTGTACGAAATTTTTCAGTTGTTTTTGCACACAGAAGATAAACGTGCCAAGAACCAGACCCACAAGTAAAGAAAAAACCATCCACACTGTGTTCTTTATTCAAACACCGTCGAAATCTCACCGCAGTAAATTTAACTCTCAGAAATATGTGTTTTTCCTAATTTTTAGGAATGGAATATTTTTTACACATATTGCTTTCTTAGAGTATCTACTTTTAAGATAACGTTTTGTTATTTTTGACTGAATTTAGTTTACATTCAATGTGATGATGAAAGGATATTTTAATAATCTAACAAATTAACTAATGAAAATTTTGTTATAAATATACGCCGGTGTATAACTTCGATGTTAACAAAATAGTGTATATTATTATCTGCGTATAGTGAGCTGAAACTTTCCTTGATTCTTCCAAATAATTATAAACGTTTTTCCACTGCATTTATTATGTGACTTAAAATGTTGAAACCAGGTTGACGTTACGTTCAACGCATTTCTTCTTTTCCTTAAGTTATTGTTCTTTTCTTTAAGATAAAACATTATGATAAGGTTTTTTTGGAACTATTGTCTTCACTTTAATTTTTTTTATAGTTGCTTGAAGTAAGAATATTAATATTGCTTTAGTACACATGTTTGGTGGTTATGTAGAAAACAGTTATGTTCTTTAATTAAATTATACTCTATTTCAGTAGAAATGTTTACCCTTGTTGCAGTTGTTTCATTTTCAGCAAATAATAAATATTGCTAACTACAAAATCACAGCGTATGTTGGTTTCTTCACTTCGTTAATCGTAATTATATAAAGTGGGTAAGGTCATTTATAAAACTGGCTTATCTTTTTTATTAATTTTTATAGTTGATTTTTATTTACCACACATTGCAATCTTCCTTAGGGAACGTAAGAGTTATTTCGTATTCAGTTACTAATTTTTCATACCATAAACTGTGTTTACAAATAAATTACACATTGACGGTCGTGGCTGCTTACTCAAAACACTGCATCGTCTTCTGAATTTATGTAACTTCATCATCACGAATAAACGCTGATCCACAGATTTTTAGGCAGCATTATTACATTTGGAATACATATTTGGAAATTCTAATTTATGCTTTACTAACTATTTTACTAAAATGCTATTCCGATTTTTCTATACATTATAATAAATATTAAGGGCCTTTTCAATATGAAAATAATTACGTGTTGTGCAATTCCCAGAGCAGGTTGAATGGGAATATTTGTTGATACTTGACACGTCGTGATGTTTCAGCATATGAAATTATTGTTATATTTTGAGGAGATTACGTGTTCATATACCAAACAGTTTCATTATAACATGTTTCCGGTGACTTATATGCAGGTTATGTTGAGATTTATTTGGTTCCAGTCTTGTAAGAAGCACTTTTCTTTAAAATATTTAACTGTAAGAATTGTACCTAATTTTCTAATAGAAGACGTCACTAATCATTCCATACGGAGCTACAAAATTTACAATTTAAAATATAATTTTTTATGAACAGAGTGTAACATAACGGTTTCCAAAACATTTTTGAAAGGAAATGTTTCTTAATGCGACCTTAATTTCTTATAAATATTAAATTTGGAATTCCAAACTTTTTTTTAAATTTACGAATGTCCCACATACCCCAATAGAAATGATAACTCCACATCAAGTATAAAATACCTAGTTAGCTCACATTAAAAAACGCATAGTAAGAATATGTGAGTTTATTCTGTAACGTATTGTTTATATCTTCTTTCTTGATTTATTTGGTTAATGGAATGTATGCAAATTCGATAGTTTTAACCTACTGGTAATCATTAAAATAAATATAAACTTTAATGGTACGTTATATTTTCACACAATATATTTTGTAAATTATTTTCTGCGTAGTATGTATCAATAACATTACCGCCCAGAAAGAGCAGATGATTCGGGCGATGGTTTTTTGAAACTTCTGATAGGTTTTTACTAGAAGAGTAATTGCTTCGCTACTGAATCATTTTCTTTAAAATTCGGGTCGATTTAAAGGTTTTNTAATGGTACGTTATATTTTCACACAATATATTTTGTAAATTATTTTCTGCGTAGTATGTATCAATAACATTACCGCTCAGAAAGAGCAGATGATTCGGGCGATGGTTTTTTGAAACTTCTGATAGGTTTTTACTAGAAGAGTAATTGCTTCGCTACTGAATCATTTTCTTTAAAATTCGGGTCGATTTAAAGGTTTTTTTTTTCAATTTAACTAAACAAACCGCAAAAACACTACTGATCACTCCTTTACTTTTAATTGGTCATCCATANTTTTTTTTTTCAATTTAACTAAACAAACCGCAAAAACACTACTGATCACTCCTTTACTTTTAATTGGTCATCCATACAGTTTATTGGCTTGAGGACATCAAATTATCTCTTCAAAATACATGTTCGCGGTGCGAAACGTACAATTTATTCTCTTTTGCTGTATTCAACCATTAAGTAAACTTCACTCAGTAAAATTCTGTAAATTATAAAACATTGCGTGGTTAAGAATAGAAATAAAAAAGCATTAAAATGACGAGTTTTGCTGATAGATTCACTTATACAATGAATCTGAAATATTTTCGTTATCTCCTCTTCACAAACTAAACATGGCAACGTTGTTGTCAGCGAACAAGGCACTCAATCACAGACTGCTACCCGCTCCAATTTTGTGACACATTTCCACCTACAAATTTTATTTCCTTGTGTTGTTTCAGGACGTGTAAATCAGCCTTTCAAATCCCGGTATACGCGTGACTTTCATACACGGCAAGCATTTATTGCGAATGAAATTGTCACTTGAAATATCTTATTAAATTACACGGATTCCTATCACACAATTTATATCGTGCGTCCAGAACTATTAAACGTTTGGCCTACATGTTTCCACTATATATAAGCTACATAACACACAATACTAAATTTCTTGAGAGATTTCAGAATATCAGCTCAAACACTGCCAATCACACAACGTGTTTTGTCGCGAAATGGCAAACATTTCTACATTCTCCATTTCACAAAAAAAAAAAAAAAAAAAAAAAATCACAGATTAAAAAATGTTTAAATTCATATTGATATCGTCTTCGGATATATTTTGAATTTCAAAGCTCACCACACGAAAAAAAAAATTCCTGTACGAAGACATGCGTAAATTTCATTCCTGGTTATTAAAAATTATTCTTCGCTACTAACATCCTCGGCGACATTTTCCCTACAAACACAGAATGGACGCGTGTTCTTGGTTTTCCCGTGTAGGAGATACCGAACTCTTTGAACCTGGCTTCACTGGACTCGCAACATAAAACTTGGCCCAAGCGCACTCGGAACATGATGCGTTCTTGCCGTTACAAATTACGTGTATTACAAATAATTGGAATTTTTTTTTTTTCCATGACTGGGTATTCGCGCATCGCTCGTCTTGCCTTCTCGGTTACCGCAGTCAACCTGGGCTAAATCCCCCCTCCCCTACAAGGTGAGAAAGGTAATGAGGGTGCGGGGGGAAGTGAAGACACCCCGTTGAAGCTGCAAGCGAAGGCCACCTTAAAAATAGCCTGTAGCGTACGGCGCTGCAGGTCGGTGAAAACCAAACGGGGTTTCTTGGGTGCGGGCGTGTGGTCTGGCTGGCTCTGCGGGTCTTCTTTCCTCTTGCAAGCTGCAACAGTTGAAGCAAGGCCGCCATTAGAACACGTTCGCTGCAGCCGAAACCATAACCTCAACTCCCCCAAGCGACGTGCTTCCTCGCACGTCTCGCAAACACACGCGCACCTCAAAAAAAAATTCTCTTTTGCACCACCGGGATTTGTGAGTTACGAGGTTGCGCGCGGCCGAAGACGAATTGAGGGATGAAAACGACCACGCCGTCCTCGGTTAACTTACCACTCGAGATCAAATTGTGTGCACTTAGTGTAATCTTCCGCCTTACGTTAAATTAACACTGCCACGGGCCTCATCACTTTTTTCATGCGTCGTTCAAGTGAAACTGTGAAGTTATTAGAAATGTAATTATTTTACAAATCTGCTCATTTTTACACTTCGGTGCATTAAAAAAACATTGGAAACTAAATAAATGACTCAAGTTATCAAAAACGGTTACCTGACACTTTTTATTGTACGTTCGGATACGGTACTACATTTCCTCCATAGTTACCAAACTTTACTGGGCGCATGTCACTCAGTGCGCCCGTTATAATAGACGCAGGTAGAAGTAGTGACTTTCTAAGGTTGTTTTCAACAAATGCTCACTACATCGCGAACGGCCTTTACTCTGTAAAGAATATCACGTCAGACTTGACTCACGTCTTATTGCAAGGCGCACGCTGCCACAGCGAACACTCTTCCCGCGCAACCTGTTGCAGGTGGTGCAAAATATTTTTTGAGGTGCGTATTTGGTGACGAGCCCCCAAAAAAGTTTCAGTAAAACTAAAAACTAATAACTAAATACTGTATGTTTACATGGAACTTTCTAAATTAATGCCTCAATGCAGGCATGCACCCAGGGAGTTTTGTTTGGGGAGGGTTGGCATGGGCGTAGCCGCTGAACGATGAGACGCGAGGGGAGGCACTTGTCCCTTCGCAACAAAGAAGAAGAAATAGTGGAACTACGGAAATTATAAATCGACGAAATTTGCTAGATATGTTATACTCCACATAACACACATTTCAGTGTTTACTGTGGGAAAATGAACCTGATTAATAAAAAAATATATATGTAAATGTTAAAAAAAATATTTTAATAAGTAGTGTTTGTTCCAGTCTCACTGAAATTCTAGCTACGCCCATGGACGCCCACTTGTGTTTCATACGGTACGATGTTTCATTGTTTTACCTCCGTGGTCACTGCGAACAGAGATTTGTTAACACAATAAAACACTACACAAGAGCATGCAATTCAAAGACACAATTTTTTAAAAAATATATTAATAACGACAGAGTAGACGGGAATAGGAAGGATGCTGGGGAGACACCTCAACTACAAATTCATGGGCAATACAACAGTTCTCTCAAGAAATTTATATCTTAAGAAAATGTAATTTCTGGTTGTTACTTTTCCTTACAGTCTACTGCATTGTGTTTATTCCTCGGGGATGTGTCTAGGGATGCGTGCCTGCTCCATGTTTACTAGGGAAGAGCCCTGAGTATGTAGCAGATTCCCTCTGTGGTAGTGTAGATTCCAAACACTTATTGGCATTATTATTGGACGACATATCTTTATTTAGCACACGCCATGTGCACCTCGGAACCGGCAATGAAAAAGAATGTAACAGCGAGACCAGATCATAAACAGTCCTCTACTGAATCCTTTCTCTCTGGCAACAGCCAACATACTAATGATAACAGCTCGAGTACATTCTGCCGACCTCCCGTGGAGCAGTCGGTTGGTTAGCCGCTAGTCTGGGGTGCGGGAGGTTCAGGGTTCGAATCCCAGGTAAGACGTGGCTATTAGTTGTAGATATTTAATAAGTTAGTTTATAGGCCGTCCACTGATAAGTCTTCAGGCATAACACCCGGGGACGCCAATAAGCCCTTTCCAAATGCAAAGAATTCTTCGTGCAAACAGGACTGCTGGCAGTTCAATTCTCTAAATACTCAGGACTCTTGTAATATTCACGAAGTAAGTCTACGATTATCTTTTTTTTAAATTATTCTACCTTAATTCTACTACATGCAATAAGCTCGTGGATTGGATGGCGCTCTAAGGGCAGCCAACCACGCACCACTGCGTCCAAAAATGTACTGACTCCACTACAGATATTCTACAGCATTCTTGGCAGCTAGTTTAAAAAAAAACGTTGTTGGTAACAATAAGATTTATTTACTTCTGCTGGATGCGATGGACGTAGTCGCAGTGGCGTAGTGGTCAGGCCACTCGCCCGCCACCACGGCGAACACTGGGTTCGATTTCCGGCGGGGCCAGACCTGGCAAACGGAGCGGACGTTGCCGTCAGCAGACGAGTTTTATCGGGGCACTCCCATTTCCCCTTAGCGTTGCGTTCCGTCACTGCTCCCCCTCTTCGCCTCACTTCATCGCCGGCAGAGCCAACAAGAATAGGGTTTTACATGTTAAACAATTTTAGGTGTCTATTAGATACCTTTGACGACGTCGCTTTCAAGCAAAGAAACGCTGCGTCCATCTTTGCCGGGGGCACTTTTCAACTACAAAGTTTTGTTTTGGAAACATTTTAATACCCTAAAAATTGTGGCTAAATTAAGATTTATAGACTCAACAAAAACACAAAACCACAAACTCTTGTTATTTTCTCCTACTTGCTCTCTTGTAGCATGGTTATATTCTTCAAAGGGCACAAAGTGTTTTTAGCATACTTTCCGAAGGAAGGGTGGTCTTACAGAATCACGTGATTGTCTGTCTGGAATGTTCCCCCCTCCCCCTTTTCTCATTTCCGCTCTACTAAATTTAAACCCGCAAACAGAGTTCAACCAAACTCTGTTCACGTATATTATTTAGTAAGTACAGCTAACTTATATAGTTTTCGATTACTCAAGTTTCTTATTTTCAAAATGGTGGCAATTTTAATGTTTTGTGTACTATGCTTTATCTCAGAAACCATTCGAAAACATATGAATTTAAATGTATTATGTGGATCAGGCACTTACTTTCAAAATGGCGATAACATAAATATTTTAGCTTAGTTTGCCTAGCCTACTTCTAAATCACGTAACTAATTTCAACTTAACTTTGTATTATGGCTATATCTATTACAACCATCAAATGTGTCTAAACGGATCCTCTTTTGTCCGTCATTTTGCAACATCGTCCCATATGAAATAAAGATCTTATGTCATATCTCTAGTGAATCCTCACTAACTTGGCAAAAAAGTAGTACTGCTGTAGGCGACATAAATTGATATGTTTTAAGAGGCATATGCACTTATTTCTAATGCTGCGAACGTATAAAAATATTATCTTACTACACTAAATCTAAGAAACTATGTAACCAATTTCAACTGTATTTTGTGTGCTGGCAGTATCTATCACAACCATCAAACGTGCCTACACATTGCTCTTTTGTCAGCCATTTTTACGGTAGTGCCAGGTGAATAAATTAAGTTTTGTTTTATCTCGGGAAACATTGAACTGATTCCTACCTAAGTTGGCAAACAAGTAGTACTGTGGTAGGCTACGTAAAATTCAAGGTTATGTTTTAAGTGGACCAGACACTTATTTTCAAAACAGTTTCCATGTAAACATCTTAGTCTACTATGCTATATCTTCAAAACAATGTAACAAATCTCAACTTAAATTTTGCATGCTGGCAATATTTGTGCTAGCATAAAATGAGCTAATAAATGAACTCACTTGTCCGCCATTTTGGAATGTTACAACACATTAAACATTATGCTTTTGTGTGCTGTCTTGGTAAATAATTAACGGATTAACATACTATTCAGGCGACAAGTTATAATTTTGCAGTTCAACTTAATTTGTGTGACTTGAGGTAATCACATATTTTCAAAATAATAGTAATACAAATATTTTAGGTTAATATGCCATAAGTAGAAAATTTTTTCAACATGACTTAATATGTAGCACTATCTACAACAAACATAGAATGTAACCGCTTTGTTCTCCATTAATGAAGATAGCTCCACATGAGAAAATGCAGCTTTTATGGCATATGCCAGAGACCATATCAACCGATTACCACAGAATTTTGCGCCCAAGTAGTGTTACACAATGCCACGTAAACGTGCATGTTTTAAGTGTTTCTGGTGTTATTTACAATATGGCTGCCATGTAAATAATTTTGACAAGTTCGTCATATCTGTTAAACAATTTAACAGATTTCGATTAAACTTTGTATGCTGAGAGTATACATTAGATGCATGAAATATGCATATAGATATATACTTTTGGCCGCCTTTTTGTAAGATTGTACGAAGTTATAAAATGTAATGTTTATGGCGTATCTCAGGAACCAATCAACTAATTCTCACCAACTTTTTCACACTAGCAGTACTACAGTAGGCCATTAAACACTTCATAATTTAAATGGGTCTGTATTTTTCTTCAAAATAGTGGCAATGGAACTTATTGAGATAAGTTTATCATATCTATAAAAGAATTTAACAAAATTAAACCAAAATTTGTACGCTGATGGTATATTAGAAGCACCATATATGCATATACAGAGCCCATTTTATGTTTTTTTTTACGATACCACCAAATGAGAAAATAAAGCTTTTATGCCATATTTCGGGAACCAGTCAATCCATTTCCATCAAATTCTGCCCACAAGTAGTGCTACTGTGGGCCATGCCAATTTACATAATTTAAGTGACTCACGCTCTTGTTTTCAAAATGATGTTGCTGGAAATATTTGAGGATGGTAAATCCAGCCTACCAAAACTTAAGGCTGATTACAACTGAAATTATGCTCCGAATCCTAATTCTGTAAAGCCTCACCAGCTTACGGTACGAAGCGCTCGGGGTCGAATCCCGTGTAAGGCACGCGTGTGTTTGCAATTGTTTCACTAGTATTGAATTTGTTTCTGATTCTCTCACTAATGGTATCGCTGTCAACGAGACGTCAAGACCCATCAAACATCTAACCGTTTAAGAACTTCATCAAAATTATTTGCATCCATGTAGGGGAAAGTAGACTCGTTATAGTCTATTCGCGATTCATTAATACTTTATTAACATAACCTTTGAGAAATTAACTCATGTATGAAATGCTTGAATGGTTCGTAAATATGCCATGTATCACAAGTGTTTAATACTTCTGTTAACATGAAAGTAACAGATTTCTTTGTTAAATTGAACGTTTGCTTATATTTCTCCTATAAATTATAATATTTGGTTTATACATAATATGAATAAGAACAGTGAAAAAACAGGTGTGTTGGTAATGCCTAGTAAGGAATAGTTCTTATGGAAAATGTTATTACACGGAGTTCGGACTAATGTGGTGCGTTGTCCTTTCGGTGTAATTTTCTAGACTCGGTTAAACTTTGTTTGCATGAGGCGGAAGAATATCCTAGGAGTAGAACTTCAACAGGGCTTTAGGAAAGTCGGAAGTAATCGTGAATTTTTTTTTTGAAAGCGACATTGTGAAATGTAGTTGAAACACCCCAAAAAAATCTTTAAACATGTAAAACCATATACTTTCGCTCGGCTGGTCTATGCAGTGACCTTACGAGCCCAGCTCAATTCTCTCTCTCTCTCTCTCTCTTTCTCTCGTATTCTTTTTCTTCTGGTTCTTTCTTTAAATTTACAAATATATAAAAACACCTTGGGGTTTTACATGTACAAACATTTGGAATCCAAAAAAAAATCATTCACAAAATACATTTAAGATTCCAATAAAACCTCTTAAAAACATCCAGTATTTTCCAGAAAAACAAATTATTATTAACACATGTCATATACAAAAAACAACAACAATATTATTGCATTAATCACTGAAGCCTTTGGTCTCTAGAAGAAAAGGATCGCAACCGCAATACCAGAATTGTTCCTTTTCACAACACAATCACCTTCACACCAGTCCAAAAACATCTGAGCCTGAGGGTATTGCCCTCACCAGTACACCCACGGTGTTTGTAGTGCTGGTGCATATCCACAAACACACAGTCATACAAAACCATAACATTTACACTACTGAGAAATTCACGACGTCCCTGATCACCAACTGTGTCTGCAAAATCTAAGTCCCAAATCCTTTCTTCTTAGTAGCCAGCAACTCGCATTCACCACTTTAGAGGCTAAGTTCCAAGACGGGCATCCAAACCCGAGGTACGCTATTCCCGCAAATCGAATATGAAGTCCCCACGCGTTTCCGCCAGAAACAAAGTCCTTCTGCTGTGCAGAAACACATCCTTAGTCCCGTCACACGACTAAGTGCGTCTCGGGGCTAGGCCCCATACGCCTACAAGGGAAGGAAATCAAGCAAGGAGACATGCATCGTGGCAGCAAGGGATTGGGTTGCCATGGCCACAATTCGGCCATGACAACCTCCCTGAGTGTACAAATAGCTTAACTACTATACTAAAAAGAGAAAGGGGAAAACCGGCATAGACGCCGCAAAAGACCTTTCGACAGCAAATAATTAAACATTGTTGCATGCATTAACAGAAAATGCTACAGGATACATATATAGATCATTTCATATAAGAAGACCACATTCTGACAGTCAGTGAGTGGCAAATTAACGTATTAAAAAAAAACAACGTGCCATTTACAAAATCCTGTATCAGCTGATGCACGAACGAAAATTAATTAATATTACGTTGGCTATTCTGAGAGCAGTGCCGACGCACATCAGACAAGCAGAAAATACGCGGATAAGAAAGAGTTCGTAGATTAATTAATACATTTTATTTTATGTGGTCATAAAACAGCAGTTTTTAGTTTTAGAAACGAAACTTCGTAATAAAATAGTAATGTATAGGTGTTCAAAATGAGATGCACATTAAACGATCCGTATCCAAATGTAAGGAAAAAATCGAAACCTTTTTCACGTTTCCAGACTCTCCAACCATGTGCTGCTATCTTGTGAGATACAGGCGCGCCATCTGTTACAACACATTCTTCCATGCTATCTGTTATCCACATCCCGAACTACACCCAGAAACATATTATAGTTTTGTAGTTTAAAATAACGTATTTATGTGCATATACAATTGGTTATATTTTCCCGGGAGCTCTGTATAATTTTTAAAGTAACATATATTTCGTGTACAGCGTTTACGAACAACCCTACACACGTCCACCAAGCTCCGTTTACGAATGCAGCGCCACCCAAGCAGTTCACCAATTGCCACACGCAGCAGCACCTCCTGGACGCGCTGACTCGCTGCATCAAAGCCTATTCTTGACACACCAGTTGATGGCGAATGGATACATAAACGAAAAGGCGCGGCGATTGTCAACTGTCAATAATGTGGCCTTCTTATATGGTACACAGTATAAGTAGGAACAATGATCTTTATTAGTGGGTAGAGAAAATACTAGAAGAGAGGGGGCAGGACATCATCTTAAATCTCCTCGATCCCCAAGATACACCCCTATTTATACTACCCGCTGTGCCCCTCCACACACATCCCCTTCTCCAGAGACCCTATGCCCGATGCCAGTGCACTCTATATCAACCACCTTGTTAATTAGCAAAAATACAGGAGCCAATCAAACAATTTTCTGGCAGGTAGCCCCTTCACACCTCACGCTGCAACCCGCCAAACAGTCATGCACTGCGTGCAGACGCGACGACAGGTGTCGAGCGCTGGAGAGAACAAACATGCTCAGCTGGAAAAACAAACGGTCATACCATCACACAATAAAATACAACTCACATTGGTTATGGAGCACACTCCTTCACAGGGTGAAACGGGAGATCACCGAGAAAACCCGTCGAACAGCGGCAGCATCCGGCCGCGGTGGTGTAGATAATAGACTACTCGCCCCTCAACTAGGCGATCCAGGTTCGATTCCCGGTGGGGTCACTCCTGGATTTTCGCAGGTGGGAATCTTGCCGCACGATGCTGCTGGTCGGCGGGTTATCTCGGGGATCTCCAGTTTACCTTGCCCTTGTATTCCGGCGCTGCTCCATACTCATCTCGCTTCACGGTCATCGGCTCTCAAGACCTCCATGATAAGAGCCGCCCAAATCTCTCCACTCCAATCCACTCGAAGTTTAAATCACTCAGTCTTGAATGGGTCATTGAATAAACTTAAAAGTATGGAAAACTAGCTTAAGTTAAATTCAAATTAATAAATAAAAATTAGTAACTAAAAACTTGTAAAACTTTTTTAATACAAAAAAAAAAACTTTCAAAACCTTTCCAACAATATTTCAAATAATACGACCAGAGCTTGTTACAAAATAAAAGCAAACTAACAGTATTGTGCAGTTCTAAAGAAGGTTCAAAGTTTTCTCATTCTACAAGCAGCATTAATACTAACTATGTTTAAGTCAACTAAATTACAAGTTAATAATTATGATATCATAAGTTAATCTACAACCAGAGTATTACACATAATTTAAACGATTAACTTAAATCACACATATATATATATATTCGCTGCGTAAAAACCAAGTATTTGTACCAGACACCTTAGCCTGACAATTGCGAACTATTATTAATCTCCTCAATAGTGGCACCTGTTTTTTGCAAAAAAATATTTCACGACTAGGTGTACTCCAAAGCGCTATTTTTAGATCCACTTTCGTGATTATATAATTTTATTTGGCACGCGAAATATGTATGTGTGCCCGCCCGCAAATCACTGGCAGTCAGTGCCAGAAATAACTTAATTCTGATTGTCCCAGTCACGAAAGAAAATGTCTTCTCGCAATGACGTGTGGCCATCGATAAAATGAAATTTGGAAGTGTGCATGTGAGATATCGGAGTATACCCTTCGTGCAAATCTTTTCGCGAAAAACAGGTGGTCCAACATATTGCAGTATGAAAAATTTCACACATTCTGCGGTTTTTATACACAAAATTAACCCTTCCAGTAACAGTGTCCTATATCTGGAATGTTGCACACGAAGTGGCTTTAATTGTCTGCACTGTACAACACAGCACGGCAGAAAAAAAGTCCAATGCTCACGTGTATAGTTCATTCGCGGTTTTCTCGCACTTTTTTTTATATCAAAACTTTGAAAAAACACCCCATAAATAACGTGTTTGGTTGTTAACTAAACATGTCATGTATCACAAGTGTGTTATACTAATGTTAACATAAAAAGTACCTTCCTTTTGGTTAAATTGAACGTTCATTTATATTTTACTCATAACTTATATTATTTAATTAATAATTAATATTACTAAAATCAGTGAGAAAATAGGTGTGTTGGTAATACCAAGTAATAAATAGCTTTTATGCGAAATATTATTAAACTGTGTGCGCGTGAATGCGATGCGCTGCCCTTTAAATGTAATTTTCTAGAATCAGTTAAGCTTTGTTTGCAGGAGACGGAGGAATATCCTGGAAGTAGAACTTTGGCAGGGCTTCAGAAAAGTTGGAAGTAACCGTGAATTACTAAAGTAGGTATCTTTCGTTATTAGGCTGTTCAAGAGTAACTTAGCACTTTTGAAATCATCATAAGAAAACTGTCACTGCCCATAACTGCAGATATTTTAATGGGCCCAATGACTGGCAAACGTCCAGTAAAGTTGATAACGGTGAAGGGAAAGCATTTTGTAAGCATTTGTGAGTACCGAAATGATATATTTTGCCTTATGGTTTTTTTGTATACGTAATTGTAAGAATGAGAAAATTTGCAAAATATATACTTTACAAATAATTTCTCAGTTTCACTTGACCAGTGCATGAATAAAGTGATCGGGCCAATTGCAATGTTAATTTTAAATATGGGGGAATAGTAAAGAGAAAAGATCTTTAGGCGGTTCTTAAGAGCGAGGTATTGAGAGCCGATGAGGGTGATTGAGGTGAGTATGGAGCAGCGTCGGAATGAAGGGGCGGGGAAAACGGGAGATACTCGGGAAAACCCGCCGACCAGCGGCATCGTCCGGCACGATTCCCACATGCGAAAGTCCGGGAGTGGCCCTGCCGGGGATTGCACCCGGTTCGCCTTGGTGGGAGGCGAGCAGACTAACCGCTCAGCCACCGTGGCCCACAAATATGGGGGACGAATACTCAATGTGCTTACAAGTGGATTATTAACAGGGCTTTATAAAATGCTCAGTTTACCATTAACAGCATATAGTCTCAAGAAACAACTGATACCAGTAACATGATGCACAAACTCGAGCTTATTGGTCCCGATATGTGACACAACGTTAAAGTTACGCTAATACAGCACCGGACAAAACATGGTTCGTCGCAACGCCTTAAACGATATATATATATATATATATATATGTATAATTCTCTGACTGGAAGGGTTAATCAGCATTCCAAGTTTATTATTTTTAATGTTGATTATTTATGCCTAGCAACAGTATTATAAGTCTAATAACAGCACACACATTGATGTCGAGCAGGGGGTTCGAACCCTGAACGCCTCGCATAGAGGCTGAACCGTAGTCAACAAAATCGGCCCATGTATGTAAACGCTCGGCGCAGGCGAGAAACAGCGATTTCTGACAGAGGAATTGTCAGCATCTTGCATCATCCACTGCGGCGTTCGCAGCTACCAGGTGTTTCGAAACGTCACACTCGCGATTCTCCTCAACCGCTGAATACTTGAATACAGAATTGAAACAGCCGCTTTTCCCTTTCATGCATAGCGGTATAAACTGGGTGATTCTCAATTAGAACGACAGACTTTGGAAGGTGATTCTCAACGATAAGCTGTGTCAAAAAAAACTGTATACAGGATGATTCTGAAATCATGGAACAAACATTGAGGAGTGGTAGAGCTCACTAAAACAAACAATTATTGTATAGGAATATATGGGCGGAAGTGACGCGTTGAGGCACAAACACAAAACATAACACATTAACGGAAACATAAAATGTTCATTAGTAGCATACTTAATAAGTGTTTCCGTACAGAAAATGTTAAAACAGTTGCTAGAAATGCATCCACCAGCAGTCACGCATGCATGGCGACCTCTACATATGCCGTGATTGGCTGACAATGGTGGCGATAGTTGAGGGCAGTCACACAGTGAGCAAGTGACCTGCTGCATCAGCGAACAAAGCATTTGTGCCCATATATTCCTATACAATAATTGTTTGTTTTAGTGAGCTCTACCACCCCTCAACGTTTGTCCCATTATTTCAGAATCATCCTGTATATATACACGCCTTATGTCCTAAATCAATTCGTGAGGGAGGTAAACCCTCGTAAAAGTGCTACGGTGGAATTTTTTTTATTTACAATAAATAAAAAACTATTGTAGGTGGGACCATGTGTGTATGTGTTGTGTGTTATTGTAATGGGTTCTGCAGGTATGAATGTTTTTACTCCTTGCAGTAATGATATAAACAAGGGATACCACCCTCACGTGCGGTAAAATAGACGTCCGTCATGAATTACCGATAATGTGCATGCTGAGTGTAATATTGCATGTCGAAGGCAAAAAAAAAAAAAAAAAAAAAAAAACCTTTNTTGGCCGTGTGGCTTTCGAGATAACAGCACACACAGTTGAAGGAGTGCGTGAGCTTCAACTTTGTGAGCAGTTTTCTCGAAAACCGCCTGGGGGTTGTTGCCTTTGGCAAGCAGAATTTTGATCAGCGTACACATATGCGGTAATTCGTCACGGACACCTATGTTACCGAACAAACATGGTGGTATTAATGGCTGGTTTTTATCGTGATGTCAGTAGTAAATAGTTTAATTCCTGCACAACTTCATACGATGACGCATAATACAGGCCCACATTGTCACACCTACAATAAACTTACATTTTTTATTTAAATTTTATGTGTGTATATAAACGGCATATTTATAGAGAAAAACAATTACAAGTACAAAGAAAGTGAACATATTGTATACACATTGAAAAAAATTATTGTTTCGGTATACCAAGTATTTTTTTTTTGCGTGGCGTTTCTTTCAGCTGAACGATATTTTGTTGGTAAAGCCATGCCTCAATTCCCCCAAATGAATTAGGTTTGTTCAAAAACCTAGATAGTTTATTTAAAACAAGTTGTTTCAGAATGTTCAACAAACATTTGGCGTAAGCAAACATATCGTGCGTAAATTTCAAGTTTTGCAGCTTAAATTTTTAGTTTCCTGTTGATCTTGTTTTATTAGGATATTCATGCCATTATTGAGAATCAGTAAACTGTTACTATCCTAACTGTCACAACAGATGCAAAAAAAAAAAAAACTCCCCAACTGTATTTTCGAACAAATGCAACCAAATGAGTAGTAAAACAAATATACACAGTTGATTCAATAAAATATTTCGTTGACAGTCTAATTTATTTTAGCCCAAAACAGATATTTTGATTATTAAAATATGTACTTTGTTAGATGGACACAATTAACTTTTTTGATTCTCAAGTTTGGTTTACTCAACAAAATATTTAGTTAGGGTAACTAAATCTATTTTTGTCCATTTACAAACAAATATTTTGTTCGCCTTTCTCTCAGTGTACCCGTGTCACTGTGTCACTAGCGTGTGCTTCACCTGTGTAACCTGTGCAACCAAAGTTGGTATCGATGTCTCAGTACTTAGTTACATATCGGAACATTGGCGTGAGGTGAAGTGTTGCACGGTAAGCTGGTGCTTGCTCGCTGCTGTACATTCCCGGTGCACGCAGCAGGTGCCAGTAACCACCGTGCACCCCAGGGAAACTGAATGCATTCCGACCACTCACAAGCGAGCAGCCCATTACACGCGTCCTGTGGCGTCAGCTGCGAAGCTACGTCTTAGTGGGGGAAGTATAAACTAGCGAGTGACAGGAAATAGCGTAGAACTAACGCCAGCTTACGTTGCGACAGTTCACCACACGCCACTGTCTCGGAACATGCAAAACCGGTATCTTATGAGTAGGGCCAATGTCTTTTCGCGTAAAAATCGGAGCACACAGTAGACTTCAATACTATTTACACACCTCAGCTGTTGTTATATCTCCATTGGCTGCTTGTGCCGTGTCCGTGTTTGACCAAGCCACTCAGGACTAAGTAACTCCGACACTGAACTTTTGTGATTCGTGCGCAAAAGTTAACACGGGCCAGAACATTTTTTTATCCAATCAAAAAGCTGGACGACCCTACAGTTCTTTGGACTGTATCTTGTCTCGAAATCTTTTCGCGAAATATCACTGCCCCTATTGCTATGGTTAAGAGCAGTAGTGCCTTTGCGGGTAGCTTCCGCAACTCTTCAATTGAGTGTTTGGACGCGGGCGTGCGCTAATTGCCGCACCTTGCTCGTTGATCTTCACAGCAATTCCTTTTTTTTTATGTTGCCTGATTACAGAGTTTAGTGTGTGTGTGACTCGTATGTCACGTCGGTCATATGGGCTTGTGAGTCATCTTACGGGCGAGAGCATTCGAACCTCTCTTCGAGTATTGATAGTATAATTATACCACTGTGTATAACCTTTGAATCATGTAATTATCTAATTTATTGGGATTTGTAAATTTTTGCGTGATGGAATTAACGGCGGGCTTTGATTGGCCCTTTGTATTGCCGCACGCGTTTTTCTGTTAGCGTCTTTAAAAGGTGGTAAATTAATCAATCATTTTTATAGGACAGCGTCAGAGTTGTATTTTTTTTTTTAAATCTGCAATCTTGTTAAGTTACTTCTTGTTCGGCTCTGCCTTCGCTGTACGCGGCCATTTCCGGGCCTGGGGTCGTGTATTAAGCGCCTTGTCTCGCGTAGAAAAGGAAATTAAAACATATTTTCATGAATGTGTGTATAGCCTTGATTTGTACCTGATGTTTTGTTAAAAGCTTTAAAATAAATACGAGTAAATTTTTTTGTAGCACAGTGTGTCCTTTTGAGTGTTTCTTGTGCGTACTGCACCCCCACACGCACGGGTGTGTGTTTTAGGGTGCAGCCTTCGTTCGGAAATACAGCTTGAGAGTTTGTTTGCATTTTTTGTGATAATTATAACAGTAAAAGTGTTTGTAAGTGGATTTATTAATACTTAATAATTATATAAACACCCAAATAAAACCCGTTCAACAGGACTACAAAACGTAAAAACTGTACTACTAGAAATATTTGTTTGCCCATGTTGTCCAGTATTTGTAATGAAAACATCCCAAATTTCTTTGGTTGTCACATTAGCTGAGGTTGGTAAGAAGCTACGTATGCAAATGATCTAGGTTCGAACTTCAGTCGGGTTCCCAATTTTTCTGAATAACTGAACCTGTTTAATGTAAGTAGAGCCAAACAAATTTTTAGTTTGCACGAACCAAATCTTAGTTTGGGGCAACCAAATGAGAACAACAAAATAATTTGGTTTCAACAACAAAATATTTCTTCGCACCTACACAAACCATTAATTTGATTGCGCCATACAAACATTGTTTCATTGAACAAAACTTTTTTCTCAGGACAACATGCCAGCCCTTATTCTGTGGCTCTTTTGCGGTTCATGAGATAATAATAGCAGGAATAATGGGCGGATCAGGAACAGTAAGACACCAAAGACATTTGTAAGACGTGGAGAAACTAGCCAAACCGCAAAAGGGAAAACGAAAAAATTGCGAAAACTATTTGTAACTTAAAGTAAACCATAAGTCGAAACACATATACGATAGACATAAAAAGAACGTGAAAACAATATGCAACATACGAATGGGTTAATATATGACAGAAAGTTAATATGTATGTGTAATCGCAAGTAATACTTCATTTAGGGAAAAAGAAAGATTCGTGTGACACAAGGTTATTAGTAGGGACTGGAAAATTCCACGAATTCATTTCAAGACAAGCTAGACTTCATGCACATGTACATTTTTGTCATGTTTGCAATTGGATCACAGTTTATTGGACACGCCCAGGTGAACTCTGAGCCAATAACAGACCTGCGAGAAAACACGCACCGAATCCCGTGCCACCTGGTGTGAGATAAAACTGGCTGCACACTGAGGCGGCAGCCAATCAACAGAAAGCTCAGGCTCGAAAATATATAGTAGTGTGGAGTCTAGCACACAGGTAATTAAGAGAGCGAAATTTTCCAGTCCCTAGTAAAGTAACTTGATACCACTGGTTTAAGTATTGCGGACACACATGGTTATAAGCAGAGACCTGAAAAAATCGAGAGTTCAATGACCTGCAGGCTAGACTCTACAGTCTTATGTAAAAATATTCCGATATCAACTTCACATTGGTTTTCTGCTGTCACAGGGGAAGTCGACAATTGGGCACCGTTCTAGAGGTGGTGTCAAACACCGTGCGGACCAATGGCTAAAGTTATATAAACGCACGTGTTTTGAATTCTAGCTTGTCCCAAAATGAATCCACGAATTCCTCAGGTCTCTAGTTGTAAGTCAGTATTATTTTCATTTATTGTAAATAAACTCATTCCACCGTAGCACTTTCACGAGAGTGTACCGCGTCTTCAGGAATATTTTAGGCCGTAGGTATGTATATATGTGTGTGTTGAGTGTGTGTTATCGTTATATCTTGTCGATGGATATCACCTCCCAAGGTTTTTCGGGGTAACTGAGGATCATCCTGTGTATTGGATGTTACCACAGAAAATACATTTTGATGATGTACACTGTAAGTAGCAGAAAACGAGGTCCTAAGAAAAGTCCCTCACGTGGAGTAAGATATCGTTAGTTGTTTATACTTTATTCCGTAGCGTAGTCTCACAAACACCTACTGCCAGTAACATTAAACGCAAATACATATTTATTGGAGCCGACATGAGTCAGAGCATCATACTGATACTATAACATTTCGAAACAAAACACTTGTCCCTTGCGACGCCTTACGTAACAGTTCGATATTTGCGTGAAAGAGTTAGAACGCGGACAGCAGCCACGCACGCCAGCAAAATGACGTCGCTGAACAGCAACACGTCGGAACGCCGTTCGCCAATCAGCGCCTGGAAACTCACTTGCCAAGCGGCAGCCCACCCAATAGGGGATCTCTCGCAGCACGCTGCAGCCAATCAGGCGCAAGGCCCGTTCCCAGAGCCCTGCCCAGTCTATATGACTGAAGATGAGCCAGACCGCTTATTCGTCTTCTGCGCATGTACCCAACATTGACCTACGCCAAAGGAACACAACTGCCAGTCACGTGGTCAACAGTGATGAAAGTGGTTGTTTTTATATCTCAATTTTCAAAAGACAAACACTGTTATGTGAATAAAATACTTTTACCAATTTTAATTCCATCAAACTGCATTATAAATTGGTTAGAGGTAGGATACATACTTATCAAAATTTTCTAACATGAAATCCAAACCACGCCGATTTCGCTAGACACGTTGGCAGAAAAGCAGTTCAATGTTGCGACACGGAGATTGGTTGTGCGCAGCCAGCGAGATCGCTCTACTCATCTTTGGTCTGTGGCCCAGCCTATGTGGAAACTGGCTCGCCCACATCAATGCAATCGCCAGCACATACCACATATAGGCCGTTCACGATTAACTAAGCACTTTCGAAGGAAACCTTTGAAAAAAGTCACTGCTCCTACACGTATACGTACATTTTAACGAGCATGCTGAGCAGCATGCGCCAGTAAAGTTGGTAACGATGAATGGAAAGTAGTTCCATTTCTCAACGTTGAATTAAAAGAATTGGGTTAACATTTGTAAAAACTTAAATGATTAATTTCGCATTCTGTTTTTTAATGCATGTGAGTGTAAGAATCACCAAGTTTGTAAAGTATTTACGTTTATGATAATTTCAGATTTTCACTTAACCGATGAGGCCTATGGCAATGTTAAATGTAAATAAGGTGGAAGAACACACAAAGTGCATACAAGTAGATCTTAAGCAGGCTTCCAAAAGTGCTCAGTTTACCGTAAACAGCATTTGTGTATGCTTGCCTATCATGTAGGCATAGCCCACAAATTTTCCACCCTTAGAAAAAAATCCACCCTCCTAGTCGGAAGTTCTTCTCGCTTACACTCTTAATCTGAATTAATGATTCCAATCACTAAAATTATTTTACTGCATTTTCAGTTAATGAGTTATTATCTACTGGCGAATCAGTGCAATGCACAAAGGTTTGACTGCCAAATCAGTGCAATTAAATAATAATCAGTGGAAATTCTGTTCGATCAGCAAATACCAGCAACTTAAATGATCAGTAGAGTTTTACTGATTCAAGTAGTGCAACTTCAACAGGTCTTTAGTCTAATTCGCTTCTTTGGAGGAGTTTTAACTGTTACGATTTCAGAGAGTGAGTGAAGAGATATGGGCGGTTCCTAACATCGAGGTCTTGAGAGCCGTTGAGGGTGAAGTGTGGTGAGTGTGGAGCAGCGCCGAAATGAAGGAGCGGGGGAAATGGGACATCCCCGAGAAAACCCGCTGACTAGTGGCATTGTCCGGCACGATTCCCACTTGCGAAAATCCGGTGTGAACCAGCCACGGATTGAACCCTGTTCGCCTTGGTGTGAGGCGAGCAGTCTTACCGCTCAGCCACCGTGGCCCCTTTCGATTTTAGAGTGTACGCATTATGAATCGGTTTCAATGGGAAACGAACCAACAGCGTTTTTACAACGTAAACATTTTTTACGATTATGAAACAAAAGCGTATTCTGCGCACTTGAACTGATTTGTAAAATTTCAAAGTTACGCAAAGCTTCTTATGAAAGAGCTTCTAAGTTACATTGTTTAACTACAATGGTTTCAATTTACAAGGTTATCGCTGTTCACAAGTATCCGCCATTTTAGAGCTATATGAAAGTGATAAAAAGTGAAATTCTGAAATCTTACTAATCATAAAGCTGCTACTGTATTTCACCGATTTGGCTCCATTTTAACTATTCCGGGTTTAGATTGCAAGTCATAGTTTCGACTGAAAATGGCGTGTCTTGCACGTAACTGCCTTTCGTCATTGGACGCCGGCATCCTGTTGATTGCAGTAAAACCATTAATCCGCTATTTGGAGTTTGCACTCTAAACCCGAATCAGCGGTATCATTAGGCGAAATACTAGTTACGGAGTGAGTTAAGGTTCCCGCCTCCCTGGCGTTTGAACTGCGTCGCAGAGTGTTTGAAATGCAGATTTACCCGGGAAACTGTTAAACGTGCGTCCAATATGCTGACCCACGAAAAGAACACACATTTCAGACGAGGGTTGTCGTGTGCTTTCAAGATGTCACGCGCATAGGAAACATCAATTCAGGGCATTCCAAAATTGCTAAAACGGATTTTTCAAAGCTCAGAGTCTCGGAGTATACTCGTCAGATACATACAAAACTACTAAAGGCCCTGCATGGAGCCTTGCCATGGACATTCCATCAATGGAATAACAGGGCCACCGTTATATAGTCATTGGTAGTCATCACCATGTCTGCAGATACGACGTAACAAGTAATTTTTTTTCCCCTAGCTTGAAATAAATCCTTTGGTGATTTCTACATGACGAATTTCATGAAATCTATGTTCGTCGATTTTTAAAATAAATAAATTAAAATTATTTTATAATTCGTGAGTAATTGTGGAGCTGGGAGGGATCGTAGGTGACGCGTTCGCAAGTCGACCACTCGCCTTACTAGGCTGTGTGCCACACTCAACGCTGCGTATCACACTACAATGAGAAACGAACAGCAATCGTTTCACCACAAAAAATATTCATACCTTTAGTGAGTGCGTATTGTGCGTGCAACCCGATTTGCAAACTTTAAAATTTAACCTGTCCAGAGCTATCCGCCATTTTATAACGCCATGAAGAGACATTCAAGGGCGTTCGACATTAAAAAAAATGCATTATTTTATACTTGTACGAAACTCCTTTAAACTTGAAAACATTACTTATAAATATTATTTCCTTGCGTAAAATTTTTTAGATCGCATAATTTTGGCATAATGATATGTCAAAACCACAATGTTAGTGTTTTTGGGGCGTAGAAATAAAATAAACGAAATAATTTACAGAAAATTTAACAAGAGCGACCGAAAGGTCGTGTCATAATTAATTTTGAGGTACACTGAGCAAATATTATTTAAAAAATACCCACAGACTGTTATATAATTTAAAATGTGCAATAATTATGAGAAAATTCCAAAATTGCGAAAACATTTAATTGCGTGGTTTTAAAGATTTGTTGAAATAACTCGTGGAAACTTATTTCAATGTGAATTATCTCATTTCGGTAAGTGAGCTAGTTTTTGTTATTTGTAAGTCCCAAAAAATACTTAAATTGCTATTTTAACAGGCCATTGTGAAAAAAATATGTCGTCTAAATTTTTTTATGCGAGGAATTAATACTCGTAAATAATATATACAAGTTGAACAGAAATAGACTGATTATGATGAATCTGGGGCATCAGCGTCTGGCGTAGAAGCTACACGCCGGCCGCCACCTTGGATACATGTGACCTTGACTTTTGACCCAAAAATCCAAAAAATTAAAAAAATTATAAAACAATTATATTAAAAATATATAAAAAAATTATTTCACAATTATTAAAAAAAATATTTCAAAAATGTATTCAAAAATACTTAAATTTCCGGAGGTCCCCTACACCCCCTCCATCCATACTTATTCCGCCATCTTGGTAGGTGCAGCCGTCCACCATATTGGTCGGTGCAGTCCGCCATTTTGGTAGACGTCACTGCCACCATCCGCCATCTTGTTTTTTTCGTTTGCCGTTTGTTTATACATTACTGGAATCGATGACATTACGACGATAGCTGCTAATTTCCTTAAAGTAGCCACAGCACGGAGTCTTCAATACCAATACAACAATGATGCATCGACGCCCAAACAAAAACTTATAAGCGAGTGCCCATCCCCCCTTCCTATATTGCTCTGCATACCCTCACCACAGCCTGCCACGCCTTCGTCATGTGTTTGTACGCCTGCGAATTAAAAATAATTACCTACATATTCAATTTTATTTCTGGGCAGGCAGGACCCTTAAATAAATTATTATTTTTTCTTGTAAAAAATATATATTCACCATTAAAGTATTAATATTTTTATAAACTAAGTTCTGTAAATGGCCAATAACAAAGTAANTACATATTCAATTTTATTTCTGGGCAGGCAGGACCCTTAAATAAATAATTATTTTTTCTTGTAAAAAATATATATTCACCATTAAAGTATTAATATTTTTATAAACTAATTTCTGTAAATGGCCAATAACAAAGTAATGGAGTGGGGGATGACCAAATCTAATAAATGAAGTGGTAGTTTTTCCCCGGCGTAAGAGCTACATTGCATTTCCCAGGATCGGCTTGGAGAGGATACCAGTGGAACTGCGCTGACCATCAGCTTTGATTACGATGCGGGAAAACAGCTAATCGTGCATGAGATCGGAAACGCAAATAGCCGCCAGGAAACTCGTATTGAACTCAGCATGGCAATATTGTGATCGGCTTAAGGCGTCCGTGTGAAAGCGTACGTCCAAGCAGACATGAAGAATTACGCTGCGTAAGCTATTCCTGTTTCCATCGCCCACTCGAAGTCTGTATACGTTCGTGGCAAGAGTCCCTCTAGATCCTTCGGTACTGCATGTTCCTGGGAGCGAATCCTTTAAATAAAATTTTCACTAATATTTTTTTCTCCACACTTTATTTATTTTGCAAAAAAATTAATGTTATATTTGAAAAAGAAAGGGTTTAAAATATAAATACACAAATAATTCATTTTTATACAGGTATGTTATATTTACACAAATAAAAATAATTATAACTGCAGGTAAAATTCGAGAGTCGTTAAAAATTTAATGTGTGAGGCAAAACATGTTCGTAAAAAATTATTAGCTGTCTTTGAATTTCGATCTGACGCAGTTCAAAGTACCTTCTTCCAAGTTAAAGTCGGTCGTGGACGAACCCATGTCGGCGGCAGAAGATGACGTCACACGTGGACGTTTGCATGGGCACACTTCACAGTTCGATGCAGGTTCCCCAGAATGTTTATGCATCGTGGTGTCAACACAGTGGCTGTGGCACGACCTTCGACGTTTAGTTGGGGCCACTTGAGTCGAAGCTTCGCTGGTGTTATTTTGCTGACGTACGAAGACCTGGGTGGAACAATCAGAGGCGTGAATGTCGGTGGTCGTAGAAGAATGGTCGACCTTGCCTCGACTTGAAGTTGCTGCAAATTCCAGAACATGGTCCAGGGTCGCTGGAAGATACGTATCTCATTTCATGTGATGAACCACACTTTCCCAGGAGTACAGCAAGTTATTAACTATTGAGTAGGCTGAATATAACCAGTGGTCCCATGCATCACATTTTTCTTCGTAGGTATGTAGTGATCCAGAATCCCAGAACGAATAGGTGATTTTAGATTCGTCCGGATATGACAAGACGTACAGGTTCTCCGGATGAAATGGCGTCATATTTCTCCCACGGCGACTCGTACTAAACTGGGAGACTAATTTATTTTCGGGTTCGATTTAATTACATAATTTTTTTCGCATTGTGGAATGACGTCTTCTAAACACGTGTTTGTAGCGTGATTAGGTATCTTCATATTTCACACAGCCTAAGATCACGCATAAAACTTGCAGTAGGTGTTCGCAACAATTATTGAAGATAATTTTATATCTAAACCAGCACATAACTGTTTTTTTTCCGACTATGTGTCGTGCGAAATCACGTCTGGAAGCTCTTCTCGAACTCTGGCTGGCATTCCTAAAAATAATAATGTTTATGCTATGAGATATACACAGATGTGACAAAAGTCATGGGATAGCAATATGCAAATATACAGATGGCAGTAGTATCGCGTACAAAATGTATAAATGGGCAGTGCATTGGTTGGGCTTTCATTTGTAGTCAAGTGATTCGGGTGAAAAGGTTTCTGACGTGATTACGGCCACACGACGGGAATTAACAGACTTTGAATGCGGAATTGTAGTTGGAGCTAAACGCATTGGACATTCCATCTCGGAAATGGTTAGGGAATTCAACATTCCGAGATCCACAGTGTCAAGAGTGTGCCGAGAATACCTCATTTCAGGCATAACCTCCCACCATGGACAATGCAGTGGCAGACCGCCTGCACTTAATGACCGAGACCAACGACGTGTGCGTAGAATGGTCAGTGTTAACAGACAAGCAACACTCCTTGAAATAACTGCAGGAATCAATGTGGGACGTACGACGGACGTGTCCGTTAGGACAGTGTGGTGAACTTCGGCTGTATTGGGCTATGCCAGCAGAATACCGACTCGAGTGCCTTTACTAACAGCACAACATCGCCTGCAGCGCCTCTCCTGGGCTCGTGATCATATCGGTTGGACCCTAGATGACTGGAAAACCGTGGCTTGGTCAGATGAGTCCCGATTTAAGTTGGTAAGAGCTGATGGTAGGGTTCGAGTGTGGCGCAGACCCCACGAATCCATGGACCTACGTTGTCAACAAGGAACTGTGCAAGCTGGTGGTGGCTCCATAATGGTGTGGGCTGTTTTTAAATGGAATGGACTGGGTCCTCTGGTCCAACTGAACCGANTCAACTGAACAGATTATTGACTGGAAAGGGTTATGTTCAGCTACTTGGAGACCACTTGCAGCCATTTATGGACTTCATGTACCCAAACAACGATGACATTTTTATGGATGACAATGCGACATGTCACCGGGCCACAACTGTTCGCGATTGGTTTGAAGAACATTCTGGACATTCCAGCGAATGATTTGGCCACCAAGATCGCCCGACATGAATCCCATCGAACATTTATGGGACATAATCGAGAAGTCAGTGCATGCACAAACTCCTGCACCGGCAACACTTTCACAGTTATGGACGTCTATAGAGGCAGCGTGGCTCAATATTTCTGCCGGGGACTTCCAACGACTTGTTGAGTCCATGCCACGTCGAGTTGCTGCACTTCGCCGGGCAAAAGGAGGTCCGACACGATATTAGGAGGTATCCCATGACTTTTGTCGCCTCAGTGTATAAATAACCATGTTTATATCTCCGTGAAATGAGCATGCCACTCATAAAGTAACTGGGCGTTCTTCGAAGCGCTCACTTAAGAAATCCGATCATTTTTTTTCCTCATTTTACAAAGGAAAGGACACCCATAGTGATCTGGTACGCCAATTATTTCCAATTTGTTTATGCAAAAATTACTCGGCCATTTTTTCTGCTCGTGCCCCGCCACATATATCGGTCCTTGTCGGTACTGCATCAAAAAGTCGCTCAGCCCGTTTCTCACCTGATGCTATGGAATCTTGCCTTCGTCCCAGCACAGTCCGTGGTAGTACTTGGTCAACGAGGCGTTTGTTTTCTTGCTCTTTTCGTCCAACAGTTTCCACGTATACGGAGGCTGGAAGTTGCGGGTTCAAGTCACGCCGTGACAATCCGTGATTGCGATTTCCTTGAGCACGAAGTCGTCTTGGCTCCATAAACCTTGCAAGTTACAGTACATTTTTACGACTGAAGGGTGAGTCCCCACCCCATGCGTATTTACGTGCCTAATTAACTGATGATTTTTACCAGGCTGGAAAAATAATCGAACTGAACGACATTGTCGTAGAGTATGAAGCAGTATGCTGCGGTATTCGCGGGCACCTCTTCCTTGGTGATTATTTCGATCCGGGAGTCAACAATACCCTTTTGCATGTGCTCG
Organism: Clitarchus hookeri; assembly: GCA_002778355.1. Classification (NCBI taxonomy): domain Eukaryota; kingdom Metazoa; phylum Arthropoda; class Insecta; order Phasmatodea; family Phasmatidae; genus Clitarchus; species Clitarchus hookeri. The sequence continues at coordinate 686,522 of NQII01000012.1, forward strand.
TTCTGCTTCGATGTATCGAATACCAGCAAAGGTGCCATGTCTCGGAAATTTTCGGTGCTCAGGATGGGATGCGCCTCAGGTCCGTAATACGATGATTTAATTTGCGAATACATATAATACGGCAAAGTTAAACCTTCTTCGCTGAAAGTAGTATTCAGGTCGATAAACTGGTAGCTTTTGCTATTGAAAAATATCTTTACGTTTTTGACTTTGCAGAGGTCAAACGTAGACGTGTTGGCTCCAATACTATGCTGTTTGTTCGTCTGAAGCGCCAGTATGATGTAGCGCGGTTTTTCTGTGCTGGAAGATGCTTTTACGACCCAGTGACGGCGGACAGGGCTGGGAAAGGTGACCAGGCTCCAACTTCTGAATGCCATTTCGAACACTTTTCCTTTCTTGGCATAATTCAACAGCTTGACACGTTCGCGGGTGCTCGGGGTCACGTGATGGACAAACCATTCTATGGTGTTCAAAGTGAGAGAGACAGGCTGCATCTTTTCTCCGTCTCCCAACACAGCATTCAAATGCGACGTGGCCAGTGTAATCACCAGTTCCTGTCTGGCTCCTATTATTATTATTTTATTATAATTTTCGGCATATCCCAGTAGCAAGGAGAGCAGAACATACACTTAGAACCTGCCTTCTGCATAAATGGGAACACTGTATTGATCTTCGATTTCCAAGCCTGTCGTCTTGGCTGCAGAGAGATGGTTTTGCTTGAGCGATAGGCAATTTTTTATCTACTAGGTTATACCCACATAATGCGACTGGTAGACCACGATGCCATTTATCTCGTACATTACACGTTCGAAAATATGCAGAATCCTATTCCGAACCAACTTGGTGGTGGTCAAGTGGGTAACCTGTACCTTCGTTAGCCTGCCTCTTATCCACACAAAGGACTTGCTAGGCAAGGTGTACATATCTTGATGCTGTATAGGTATTCGAACCTCCCTTCCACTAGCGAAAGACCCGACAAGGTAAGTCTTGAAACAGTACATTTCGATTTGATTAAATTTATTGATGAATTATAGGTGTTAATCCACATCGATGATTTCGTCCACCATGACGATTTACTTTTAAACCGAGGCTGTGGAGGAACTCTGCATTTTCAGGTGTTAACTCAAAGATTCCTCATGGCATACTGATCTCTGGTTCGATGTACCGCAAGCATTTATAGATTTTGGTTTTCCCAGCGAAATCTAGTCCCATCGTTTCAGGTGCAGGTGCAAAGTGATTTCTTCGTTTCGGAAATTTATCAGTTCATCGGTTTGGTCCACTATCAAAACGGCTACTTCGTGGATGCTCTTTGCGACGATCGGAACATAAATGAGAATTTCTGGACAGTCTACGATTTTATGTCCAGGACCTATGGTGGGGGCGAACTCGTAAATGGCGTTGCTCGGTTTCCCATTCACGTAACTGCAACTTGTAAAATTACAGATTATTCAAATGACGTTAACCGGAAAGATGTTGACCGCACTCGACGATACATGGTTTTTTCCTGCTTCATACACGCTGGGTTCGAACCCCGGCATGGGCCCGATCGTGTCCAGTTCCGTGAAATCCACATCTGCGTTGCAAAACATATCGGCCTTCAGGGTATTCGGATTCCCGTGCAGTTCGGATGCAATGTAGTGCGGCAGTGATTTATGTATAAAGTATGCCATATACTTCAGCTCGTATGCCCTGGTGGGAATGACGATTTCTTTCGCTGCCTCCATAACCGAATACCGAAAACTGGAATTTTTATTTTCCTCAATGTTGGATATGGAGTTTTAAGTTTGAAAGTCCATTAGCCCCACAAACAATTCCCCTTCAATTTCTAAGGGAGGGTAAAAGTTGGCCCGCGGCTCGGACGTTTGACCACTCAGAATGATAGACACCGATATACTGATGAGGTCGGTACGGCTCACACACCTTTTTTATTCCCTGCGAATTATATTAATTTTTTTTTTGGGTTTATAACTGGAAAACTAGATTGCTTAAAACTCGCAGACACAATTGTACACAGTTCCACATGTTAGGCATCTATTCAGTTTCGTAATTGTACGTTAGTTTGGTATATTTCAAATACTCGTGCAATTCGGGCGGAGGATGCAAATTCCCAAAACTATCGTAATAGTCTGCATGTTTACCCTTTTTTTTTAAGTAGGCCACCCAGTGCATACTGGGCCCGGCTGTCGTGTCCAGATTAATTATGACACATTTGTGTCTCTTGAGTTTACGGGACAAGGCATCTTTAATAAACACTCCGCAAAAATGAGATATTTTCAATGTCCGCGCAAACAGTTCAACATCCACGTTCCTTCAGTGTGTGTCTAGGCAGATTCACTTTGATTTCCTTCTTCGATTTTTTCCAATTCCCCACCACAATTGTTCCTCCTCTTCACCGATACGGGTGACGAATGCAGAGCTCTTGGCCGTTTTTTTGCTCCATGACGATAGCTTCCAACTTTCTGTTATGGTGGCAGGTTTCCTCTACCTGTTTTCGATCGTTTGAAGCCCACTTCATGGCGTTCACAATATTCGTAACTGCCCCGACGATACCGGCCAGAGCACCGATTGCATGTACCAGTGCGGGCAGGATTCCTCCTACCTTGTCCTTCCCTTTCCTCTTAGTCGTTCGAGGGAGCTGCGATTGCTTTTTGCTTGCACGTAGACCCATGCCTAGTTTAACCTTGGCTCTCATTATGCTGGATATGCCCCCAGGTGGCTCCTTTTTATCCCAGCCCGATGGCTGTCCATTTTCTTAATTCGTCGGCCTTCTGTCTTGTCTGCCTGGTGCCTAGCTTGCAGATCCTTGTACTGGGAATAGGCGATGCCGTGCTGCTTGCACGCTTCGTTCCAGGATGTTTATGCTCGTCTCGTTGTGTGACAACCTTTCAGCTATCCTTGTTCCCGGCCTGCAGAAGCTGTATCCTGGAATGTAATTTTCGAACATGAGATTATTGATAGGTGAATCGACGATTTCACGGCTGGATTAAACCGACTTTACCTTATGGCGCATTGAATTAAACCGAGCCAGAAAAAATATGTATTCTAATTTTATACAGTTTTGTTTCAGTATAATGGAGGTAATCGAGCAGGACACTAGTCTCCCCGTGCATATCACTATGGGTGATGTCTAAACCGAGCATGGTGTCCTGTTGCCTAATAGCGTGCGAGACCTGATTTGTGGGCAGTTCAGGTTTCGGAAAACATGCGTCCTACTGAGCCTGCTGGAAGTACCGCACTGCCTTCGGTTTGAGAACGTGTATGTTTATTCAAAATCCGCTCCAGCAACTGAAATACCAGCGATTGGCATGAGTAGTGCAAGCCGTTGGCGTGGGTTATCTCCCCTGCAGCGAAAACGAGAAGGTGGTGCCTCCGAACGAAGCTCTTCCAAACTCGGTATTTATCTTCGATGACATTGCCTGCGATAAACTAACGTGTATTCAAGAATACTTTAGCATGGGGCTGCACGCGAATGTGGACTGCGCGTACCTCAGTCAAACTTATTCCCGTGTACCCAAACAACTGCTTCGCGACAATGTGAATTTCCTCGTTTTGTTCCTCAAGGACGACACTAATTTACGCCATGTTTATGGCGATCATGTAAATACAGACATGACATTTGCAGAATTCAAATATATGTGTTCTTTGTGCTGGAAAGACAAGTTCGATATATTGGTAATCGTAAAGGACTACTTGCTACATAAAGGCAGGTACAGGTGTTGGTTCGATCGGTAACCATGTGTCATGGAAGCATTTACAAATTTGGCAGCATCGATCGTCACAATGACCTTGCATGTGGGCAGAATCGCTTCACCGTTGCATGCAGAGAAGACCTGTCCCTTATCGGTCGAAAATTGGAAAGCGTGAGAAATGAAGTGGTTGAAGATTTGGTGGCGGTCGAAAATGCATACCTAGCGTTGAGGCACGGATAATAAACCTCATCAATGTATCGAACGCGCAGAGAAGAGAAGAATTGAAGGACCTACAAAATGTATTAATGTCCAAACAGACTGCGAAAACTGATGTTTCGGGGCATAGCAAGAAGATATTGGATACATGTGTTGGACAGCTCTAAAATATCGAAAAAGCAATTTCAGAAAATCGCGAACGATTTCCTACAAAAAGGCGAGCTCGATATATATACATGTACGAAACGCCTTTTCCACTCAGTGAACAATGGATAACAGAACCGAATTAGTGAGCGAGCTTCAGCGAACGATCGAGGCAGTACGGACAAAATACTTACTCGCGAAAAATAACAGAATGGCCATCAAGAATCGAAGGTAGGGGGCTCTCAAACCTTTCAACCTCTGGCTAGACGAAATTATAAGAAAACCGAGTGACGGGGACGATGCCCGCGTTGAAATCAAATGTGAAATCAAGGTGGAAGAACCGACCGCGATATGTAAATGGAAAAGAAGCCTGAAATTGCCCGCATCGGAAGGTGGCATCACTAGCGACGAAGACGATTTGGCCCTGATCGATTTGCTGCATGCGCGAGTACATAAACGAACACGAGAGCATGGGCCCGAAGTGGGCACCCTTCTATCTCATTACATCGCTTCCTACTCTGACCGTACTGCCGACAAGAGTTATGGTTCGCAGATAAGTAGTGGAAAATGGTACCTTGGAAATATTGAACTTTTATTTTTTCCCGGGGATGTACTGTAGATCGGCAAGCGCAAGGCGAAAATCACGCAGGGATTGAGCGAACTTTTGTTTCGTAGTCGCCCTGGACACTAAACAGAATCGGATTTGCGCAAGCACCGCCTTTTGTATAAAGCAAAGTCGCGCATAATACACAGAGAATAACGATGCATAACATTGATCTAAAGACATGGCGAACGAAAAATACTCCATTATTGCAGGGCTGTTTCCTAGAGTACGTGAAATTGGTGGTTTGGGTTTGACTCAGAAATTGGAGAGCGGAGAAAAAAATCTACTATCAGTATTGAGACGATCCGAATGAGTAAGTAGATAGGCTGAAACTTCTGATTGCTTCGCAGTCAGCAGGAAACCGCTCGCACACGAACGAAATAATTTCGATCATCGAAGTACTCGTGGAGGTGGGCTACATTTTGAAATGAGCAAGTATGCAGTTGCTGACGAGCTGCACAAATATGCTAGGATAAATTACCCACACAGAAAATACATCATGAAAGGACTGGACGATACTTACCAATCTGACCTGATCGAAATGCAAGACTTTGCCCGCGCGAATAAAGGTCACTGCTACATATTGACCATAATCGATACTTTTTCCAAGTATGCCTGTGACAGGCCGCTCAGTCGAAGAATGCACGCGACGTCACGAGAGCAGTGGCAGATGTGTTGCGCCAAGGACACATACCGAAACATCTCCGCACCAACGATGGTAAAGAATATTTCAATGCAACTTGTCGTGCACTGAGTTTTGTTATAAGTTATAGAAACAATCTTCAATGAGGGGATCTAGCAATTACTAAAATAACGTATGATATATTTAATGTTTATGAACGTGACTATTTATTAACAAAATAAATTAAGGATTAGAGGTAAAACCCTTTGCAAATTAAGACAGACTCGAAAATGATCTCTAGATGTGCCATGTAGCGGTTTCAGAGACGCCCGGAGTTAAGGTTGGCACAGCATGCAGTATTTACGAGTTGGCAGCCGTGAGATGGACTGTGTCCTTCCTGTTGAACACGTAGCGGCCGGCCGGGCTGCCAGGGAACGGAGACGGGCAGATCGCACGCCTATATCGGCAGCTTCACGCTAGCTAACAAGGCTTGGAATATTGCACGTGAAATATAAATTCTAGAATAAATATTTATTATTCCAAAAGAGAGCGAATGCATATTAATTAATCATAGAAAACTTTAATAAGTTGCAAAAATAATTCACGAATGCATATTTATTTTATCTTACAAACCTTGATATGCCGGAAAAGAGACACACACTTTCGTCTTTAGCCCATTCGAGAATACACACAAGGGCACACTGACAGGAGGGTACAGGTTTGACACTTGAGAAAATTGTGCACATTACCCTACTGACGAAGAAAATATACACAGTACCATACTGATTTATGAAAAACAGACGTAACATACTGATGGGGACAATCAGAACATACTGATGAAACAAATTATACCTGTTACCATACTGATTCGTGAAAAAAAGACAAAACATTCCTTAAGAAAATAAAACTCCATTCACATGAATTCCAAACACCTTAAACACAAAATTAAAGCCAGCGCACAGGGATAATATGATGTCTCTGCACCGTCCATTCATATTCCAAATACTTGCACAGTGTAATAGGAAATTATGACAGAGTCCAGCATTGCCGGAATTTCCTCGTACGGAATATTTCCCTCGTCCCACATTAATCCGTGCGTTTCGTACGTCTGTGGGCGATACGTCTGTTGCATGGTACTTTCATGGAGACGGTGTTAAGAAAGTGAAAACTGTAGCTTTCTCGTCTTCGTCACTGTATGAGATGGTAATCTGCTTGATGGTGTACGAGTCCAACGAGCGAAAACCTTGGTTGATGCAAAATATTTCATACTATTTTTGTTATATAAATAAATTTTAAGTTCCCATGCACACATCGAGTTTCAACATTTTTTTACAAAGTCATTAAAAACTTTATCAAGGTCCATACGCATCGGACATCTGTGTTCTGGGTTGGTTTCCTTGCCAGGTAGAGATTGACAGTAAATTTCTTGAAGAGGAGCATCTTCCATGGGTACAGCTTGCAAGTAGATAACTTGCACGGGGACGTCGTCTTCTACGGGGACGTCGTCTTCTACGGGGACGTCGTCTTCTATGGGGACGTCGTATTCTACGTGGACGTCGTCTTCTACGGGGACGTCGTCTTCTACGGGGACGTCGTCTTCTACGGGGACGTCGTCTTCTACGGGGACGTCGTCTTCTACGGGGACGTCGTCTTCTACGTGGACGTCGTCTTCTACGGGGACGTCGTCTTCTACGGGGACGTCGTCTTCTACGGGGACGTCGTCTTCTACGGGTGCAGACGTCGCGAGGGCTGCTAGGCAGACCTTGCGCCAACCCCTGCAATGCGGCGTGGCGGGAACCGAGGTGGTGCAGCCCTCGAAACACTCGTTGCAAGGGACGCAGTCCCATATGTCTTCGTCCTGCTGCAGGTCGGCCGGCAAATAGTTGAATACCGTCGAAATTCCGTAAGGTGCGTAGACCAGAATAAATTCTTTCGCCAGGTACAGTAACTCGTTCCATTTGTCCAAGGAACTAAGCGAGCGCACCCTTCGAAATGCCAAAATGGCCTAAAGTATGTTATGGCCGCTTGGACAACACGCATACTTTTCTAAGAGAGAGAAAAATGATTGCTTTCCCAAGGGGGATCGGGATTCATCTTTTGAAGAGTTTTTAAGGGGGGAAATAGTCCGCCCTCGCGATTAAAGTAGGCCACCGATTGGTCGGAACGAAGGTTTTCTGAAACATCCGAGTAATTAGTGAATGAGAAACATTGGCGGAGAAATTAAATATGTTTGAAGGGAGTGGGCAATTAGCCAATGAGAATCAGGGGTGGGGCAGTTAGTCAATTAAATATATCAGATGGGGGAGTGGAAGGGGTAAGTCGTCTGCTGGGCGCAGCGCTGGGGACAGTACCAGCAATGTAAAACCAATGACAAACGAAAAAACTAAGACGGCTGTCAAACGGAGGTGAGAGACAAACTCAAATAATGTATAACCAAATGACAAACGAAAAAACAAGATGACGGATGGTGGCTGTGACGCATACCAATATGGCGGACTCCACCTACCAAGATAACGGATGGTGGCTGTGGCACTACCAATATGGCGGACGGTGGATCTGATGCTACCAAGATGGTTCGCTGCATCTACCAAGATGGTCCGACTCCATCGACCAATATGGCGGATGGCTGTCCCTACCAAGATGGTGGACTGCACCTACCAAGATAGTGGAATGAGTATGGGTGGAGGTGGGTGTAGGGGACCTCCAAACATTAAATTTTTCTAAAAATACATTGATAAAATAATTTTTTAATAATTTTTAAATAATTTTTATGAATGTTTTAGAATTTTTAAAAATTGTTTTGTTGAAGGTCAAGATTAAGGTCACATCGATCAAAGACGGCGCAAGGCCGGCGCCTACCTCCTACGACATAAGATGGCGGCCGTACGGAGCCTAGCTCCTATGCCAGACGCTGATTCTCCAGACTTATCATAATAATACTACTAACAGAATTTGATATAAATATAAGATAATGAATTTATCGTCAAATACCCTTCTTTAATAAATGAAATTGATCCACCGCTTTAATCAGTACGATTCAACTAATTTCAAGAGGTATCCATATACACTGGTTATCACTGATTTTGCACTTTTTTCAATATGTCCTGTTCAGAGGGTAAAACTCATGGAGAGTTCGCAGTTGTCGGGTTCCAATCCCAGTGACCTCTTAGTAAGGTGATCTGGGTTCGATTCCCGTCGGGGCCGCGAAATATTTTTATATGCGGGTAACGTTGTGAACGCGCCCGTCTGAGAACGGGTTTTCTTGGGGATAGGCCGTTTTCCCTATCTTGCATTTCGTTGCTGCTCCATCTTTCTCTCACTTTACCCCGTTGAGTGCCATCAAGAGCTTTTCAAACCTTTCGACTCACTTATACGACTGAACATGTTAATATAGTATGCACAGTCACTGAATAGGTAAGTATCCAGAAGCGAAATGGCGTGGAGATTCCTTTCCCTTATGGCACGGTCTTACCCGCCATGTTGAATTTTATATGGCATGTATTTCCTATCATAACACGTTTACATTTTACAAATGCATTAAAATGTAGTAGCAAAATTTTAGCCACGCACTTTCTGATAACTGTGAAACGGCAATAACCTATTGATGTTTTAAGAATGACGCTGCACTAATGACGTGATTATTATAAGGTTACTTCCAATTTTTCTGAAGCCCTGAGTATTCCTCCGCCTCATGCAAACAAAGCTTAGCTACGTCTAGGAAACTACACCAAAGTGATAGCGCACCGCATTTGTGCGCACTCATTTTAATAACACTTTGTATGAGAACTATTTCTTGCTAGTAGGGCTACCCGTTTTTCACGATAAAAATTACACGGAGGATAGGCTTCAATATCCTACATGCCCACTTGCAGCATTCCTTTGGCTTCTGGCCGCCTCTCTTTGTATGAAGGGTTAAATTATTCAGTGCATAGTATTTAATAATATAATAATTTTGCGAAAAGAGATTTGTGAGGTGACCCAATGATTGTGTCTGTGTTTGCGTGGGATGTTTTGGGTTTATTTCGATTCTGCCGTTTTCTCTATTGTTGTGTTGAGGCCCTGATCTTGAAGGATGGATTATGGAAGTAATGTTTTGATCTGCTGTGCTGGAGTGTTCCTGCAGTGAGGGCTGGCCACCCTTTGCTGTGGGACTTCTTCGCCTGCAGTTGCAGGTAACTGGCATTGATTACTTCTGGAGGGGAGAATGTGACGCAGTTACGCTGCCTCATGCCACCTTGGTAGTTCGATGAAGGTGGCAACTATACCGAGCGCGCGGCGTTTCCTTTCACCTAGTGGCGGCTGAGAGGAGGTCGCCTTGTGACGTCAGCGCCGCCTTTGAATTGGATTGGGCGAAGATCTGTTTCCGTTTCGAGGATGTTCTCTACATCATTGGGGTGGACGGCGGTTGCGAAAACTTCATTACAAATACCCTGGCAAACTTATTTATTGCAGACACTTGTTGGTGTGNCATAGGTGTTTTGGTCTCCTCGAGACATGTAAATTTGGAAATGTAGTAAATTGTAAATTGAAGATAATTGGTGCCAGTGAAGTAATTGTATATAGTTCTGTAACTATATATTTCTGTAATGGCGCTTTTTATTGTAACACCTAAATTTCATAATGTTTTTAAAGTATTTAAAGAATTAAAATGTTTAATTGTTTTAATGTAATTTTTGCATTAACTTTGTAAAGCTATTTGGTTTTGAAAATTGTTTGCATTTTCCTTGGGGCGGAGGAAAACAAAAAAGAGGAGAAGTGCCCGGCAATTAAATGTAAAGAAGGAAATTAATTTTTTTTTTTTTTTTTGCTTTCTACAGTGACACTCTTAATTTGAGTATCATAAGGCTGCTACTGATCCACTTTCTGCTATCATTCTTATTCGCCTCCGAAGTATGTTCATCGTGGATGACATGGTTGTGGAGTTGGGGGCGAGTTTTATACATGTGACAGAGTGGTGTGGTGGTCACTCAGAACCTTCTTTTGCAGACTTGTTACCGATTGGTAGATACCTGCAAAATTCGCGTAATTATTTGGGGACACGTTAAACTTCAAACACGCGTACCTTTGCAATTTGTTTGTCATTGAACCATACTTAATTTGACACGCCCTGGGTAACTACGCCAATAAATGAAAACGTCACAACTGTGTGACCCAATCAGTGGCAATTCAGTCAGAAAGAGAGTGACGTAACATCTATGCAGCAGCCAATGGAGAAACGATGCCAGCTTGAGCGTGTACAGTACTGTGATGTTTAGCCTGATGACAAATAATAAAGTGAATTTTGCCGGTTCCTACAAATGGGCTGTTGCACGTAATGGGTTATTAAGAGACAGGGAATTTTAACGAGTTGAATTACCTAGACACATGGTCCTCTGAATACTAGAGTCTGAGATATTTGATCATTGTCTGCTGCCCCAGAGAATATCAGGTTCTAGCCCTGACCAGGGTGTCACGTGATTCGGTTCTTGTTTTCTTGCAGGTTTCTTAATGAAACCTTCAAAACTACTTGACTATTGGCCGCTTGTATTTGCGTGAGACAGTCTGTTACACGAGTGAGCCAACCAGAATTAAATTTCTCCGGTACTGACCGTCCGTGTTTATCGCGAAGACAGATAAGATGCATAACAATTCAAATGATCCAATCACGAAAGTGGTTCTTAACTAAAGTGTTTTGGAACACAACTTGTCCTGAGATTTTTTGCGAGGAAAACAGGCGCCCGCAATCAAAGACCCGGAAAACTTCGCTGGGCCATAAAATACGCGAATAAGCTTGATAAAGTTACAAACACAATTTATTCAGTTCACTGTTTTTATTGACGAACGTGAATATGGCCACACCCTTAAACGCACACTGTAAAATAATTTCTTGTAAACTTACTAAACTTTGATATAAATTTTAAACCTGTACATTGCATAGCAAAAGTGCCGTGTATCAGACTGCAAAAATAGGAATGTTTAGCGTCATTACTATACAAAGCTTGCAACTTCCCTACACATTTGACTGTTTTCTCAGCATTTATAGTAAAACTACCACGGATGTACGGGGAAAAACTTCACCACTCTCCCAATATATGTATACACTGATGCAGAAAATTTGCGAACAGTCACGCATCAGTATACTTGATTAACTTTCTGTAGACAAGTGAACAAAGACGTGGCGAAAAAAATAATAAACGACCAATGAAATATTCAGCTCTTCGCAGACACACACAGAAATTTCGCATCTAGCTTGTTGCAAGCGATAAATTCGCTGCGTTACTCCGCCGAGTGTTGGAAGTGTTAAATCTACAAGCGCCTTGTAAATGATAGCGGGAAATCTTAACGTCAGTGTAAACTGTCGTGCTGTAAATTTGAGCAGTCGCAACGAGAATGTCTTTGTCGCGTCTTTGTTGCTGTGCTCGTGGTGTGTTGTGCTCCTCGGAGCTGTGCGAGCCCAGGACACGTCCCCAGGAGCTGACTGGTGAGCGGCGTTCCACCATTTTGCTGGCGCGTGTGATTGGAGTTCGTAATACGGGTCACCATTCCACTTCTTTATTATTGGTTATTCTGTGGCGGGGACGCGAAAAATTCCCATGTTCGAAAGCCTGCAGGATAGGTGTTGTTTCTGAAGTAATGGCAATGCTGTGGTGAAACTGAAATCAAATTTTGTTCAGATTTCCATTGACTTTAATGACTACGCAAAAAGTAACCGATAAACGAATAACACAATATAAGGATGAGAACAAGAGAGAACATATGGAACAAGAGAGAACGATCCAGTTAGACAACGAGCGACACAGAAATATTGTTTGGTTACCTGAGGACAGGAGCAAATCGGAGCTTCCGAAACGTCATGACTTTTTACTGTTTTCTTGCTACTCTATATTTGGTCGTCTGCATTTTTTAAACTGGTGGTGTCCTTGGTGTTTTGTGTTGTTGGTTGTCTGACTAGATCATTATATTTTTTGATCCATTTATAAATTGGTGACATTTTTTGCTGTTTTGTGTTTTGTATGTAAATTTCGCTGATTGTGTCTAGCCACATTTACACTGCAATTGTTGTTTTTTTGTTTTATTCATTGTCAGGCTGGTTCATAATTTTTTGATCCTTTTATATGTATATTTATTTTAACTTACTGAAGTGTGCGTTTCGCTCGTGGTTTTGCTGTTTCCGTATTGTATTTTGGTCACTTTTTCCGTAGTCATTGTAGGCAATGGAGATCGAATCAAATTTCGAATTCTTCAGGTTATACTTCGAACACTTTCGAACACACGAGTGAAAGTCAATCTTTCATTCGCTGATTGCTGGAGGTCGTGATTTGGGGCTCAGTTTACTTGCAGGTTGATTACTGGTCACGAGTCTTCCACGACGTGTCGAACAGATCGTTGGCCAATCACAAAACTAACACAAACATACTGGAGGTTTTTAAGTCTAGCGCGCATCGAAATGAATATGCAAAGTTCTCAGGCATCCTTAAAATCTCCCTTCCACCTTGAGATCTTGTCCACATCTGAGCTAAAGAAGCGCAGGAGCGATAAGGGCGACACTGCTATGCGCATCAAGCCCGTCATCACCGTTACGCGGACGACTCTCAACTGGCTACTGCGTTCTCGTTGTGTTGCGTATACCTATGGGGCTTTCAGCAGTGACTCTGCACTTTTGTTGGTGGAAGGTCTGTAGGAAAGTTCAATGCACGGCCCTTGAGTAGTCTTGTATGTAATTGACGCGTATATTCTAAGATACCGCGCTTTAAAAAACTAGTTTTTAGCCATTTTAGAGTGCTCTGAAATGGTGGTATTATTGTTCGTGACATCTTGAAAGCACTCAACAGCCCTCGTCTGAAGTGTGTGTTATTTCAGAACGCTGGACGCACGTTTAATGCATAGTTGACTTGTACACCGATCACGCTAAACAGAAAGAGCGGAAAAATAGAACAACCAATCAGAAACAGTTCTTGTATTCCGCGCGAGGCACGCTGAAAATTTGAGCTCACATCGATATTTATGCACGCGGAAAGAGCAGCCATCCTTGTATTTCCCGGAAGTCAGTTGTATTAAGGGGCCGCAGTGGCTGAGCGGTTGGCTTGCTAGCCTCCCGCCAAGGCGAACCGAGTTCAATCCCCGGCCGTGTCACTCCCGGATTTTCGCATTTGGGAATCGTGCCGGACGATGCCTGCCTGGTCGGCGGGTTTTCTCGGGCATCTCCCGCTTCCCCCGCATCTTCATTCCAATACTGATCCGTTCTCACCTCAATCACTCTCATCGGCTCTAAAGACCTCGCTATTAAGAGCCACCCAAATCTCTTCACTCACTCAGCTGTATCTAATATTTTATACCAATTATATCTTGTATAAAGAATAAAGATGATGATTTATCGCGAGAAAAATTGGCTGTTTGCTAGGATTCAACGTAATGTACATATTTCTGTCATTCTTCTTTTTTTATTGGCCGCCATGCATGTATGAAGCTACTATCCCATTTAACTGTGCCAATGGCGATTCTGATACTCTAAAGCAGAACGTTTGTGATAGACTTGCAAAGAGCTTAGACAAGTCGAAACCTTGGTCATCCAATCATAAAAGGATAAACCAGCTATAGTGTTATTGAAAATATGTTGGCTCAAATATTTTTTGCGATTTTCCGTCATCCCTAATAATGAACGTGTATTGATGTATACAATAGTTCAATGTATGTATTTTTCAATGAATTATGTGAAGACAGACGTCAATTTTATTTACAATTTGTGCTAAATAATTGCAGTTTGAAAATGAGCCGATATGTAGCACTAAAATTCAAAGTATTTATAGGAAGTATAAAAAATTTACAGTCTCTTGAAAATCATTTAGAAAAAATTCTCACCACAACGGAATTAATAAACAGCGTCTAGTTTGTTGGTCATAATTTATCTTGGTATTAAAAATAATGAACGCATCAACGTTGTAGAAAACAGACTGCAACCTGACAGCAAAATGGAAACAATCAAAAATCCGCTTACATGTGAACAGCCGTAGGTTCTGTCCGCTGTCTTTTGGGCATCATAGGCACAGTGTCATATATGTGAATCGCGCTTAATAGTTTCGTGGCAAAATGTGTATTTCGAACTCTGTAAAGCCGTTCAAGAACAAGGTAGGCGGACCCCTTAAGGTGAGGATTACCAGATACTCGGAAAGAAAAATCAGTAGATGTGTTGGTGAAGATGTTTTTTTACTCATTCTAAATTAACAAAGGTCTTTAAAATGTACAACAAGAGCACATTTAATAAACCAAACTTTCATGCTACCACATGTACCACATGCACCAAATTGTACATATAATTTAATTTTGAAAATACTTGTTGTATATTATATTCAACTTTTGTTCATGGAAATGCATTTTCTGTTCTCTCTTTTGGGACTGGGAAAATTGAATTATTTGAATTATTTTGAAGAGTGCTTTGAAAACAATACACATTTCTTCAAAGGATGCTACTATCATTCATTTCTGATCTCATTAATTTTTGCTAGGTTGTGAAGTTTATCTTAAAGATCGAAACATGGAGAGTACTGTTGTAGACAAGAACAGTGCGTGGAACAAAAAGAGCAAAATCGGAATTGTTGTGGGCAAATATGTACATCTGGTAACCCTACTTAAGGTCTTTGGCCACGGGAAAAAGTGTAGTTTTATATATTTACTGCACACAATGTTCAACTTTCAGATGTTATAAGTAATTATTCTTTCCTAGCAAAAAAAAAATAAAATAAAATTAAGCAAATGATTTTCTCATTAATACATCTCATGATTATAATTGTACTGTTTCAGGAATGTACACATAACGAAAACCACATGACGCACAGAAATGAGATAATTCACACTAAAAGAATATGCCAAGAACTACTTAAAGACATATATAAAATTGCACATAGAAAAGTTTCTGCAATTTCCAAAAATGGTTGAAAATAAGGAAATTCTTGCATTAATTTTATTTGTGGCTGCCCATGAAGTTTTGGTAAAATAACGTTGTCTAAGCATAGATCGACCTTAAAATAAATTAAGACATGGATTTTCAGATCCTTGTGTTAACTTTCTGCAAATAGTTCGGTTTATTTTATTTGTATATTGCAAGAACAGTAAAATTTTGACATTGACATGTCGTTTTGCAAAAACAATGCGATAAAAAAAAAAAAAAGCAAAGAGTAGCCACAGATAATATCTACATGTTGAACAATATGTGGTAGAAATATAAAAGCACATTTTTTTCTACTGGCGTTTAGTGCCGGACAAACCTATTTCTGACTGGCCTAGTTTATTACAGAAATGTCTTGTTACCATGGTCAATAATGGAAGGAAGACTGAAGGTGTAAATGTGGGATATTGAAGACTATATCGCGTGGTACATTATGTTTTCGCGAAATCGTTTGGGGCCGAATTAAGCTTGAAACATATTAAAGTCCTTAACATTACTAGAATTATCTGAGCAAACAAAGAACTTACAAAAAAAAGACAGAAACCCATTATACCTGACATGGGTAAAACTTGTACTAGGTGGGCAGCAACCACTGAACAAATAGCTTAGGCTGTAATGTTAAGAAGACTGAAGATTCTGGTGTACAGATTACTGTACTTGCGAAAATTTTCACGTGCATCCTAATACGTGAAGTAATGAGAAGCCACGCGATGTCAAGGTTTGGCACGTTGAGCGAAAAGTCTTCTAAGGAACGGTGAGTGAGTGAGAGAAGAGATTTGGGCTGCTTTTAACAGCGAGGTATTGAGAGCCAATTCTAAGGAACCATGATACCATTAGTAGAGACCTGGGCATTTCGCGTGCTATTACATACTTTACACACTTGTAATTTATTATTACTTTTGTAATTTGGCTACTAATTAATTCACGCACCTTGCAGGACCGAGAACGTTTAGAAAGAGACCGAACGAATCACGTACAACCCTGTTCCTCAGAGTAGATAGGAAAACAGAGACGAAACTAGGTGGCGGTTCCTTTGATGTGGACGAACCCGTTCTCTGATTGGCTGCGCGAGGATCTGGGAACGGACCTCGTGTCTGACTGGCTACTGCGTGCCGAGAAAGATTCCTTATTGGCTGGGCTGCCCCCTGGCAAGTAAGATAACAAGCGCTGATTGGAGAACGGCGTTCTGACATGTTGCTGGCTAGTGACGCCATTTTGGTGGCGAGTGCGGCTGGAGTTCGCGGAATAAGCGGCTACTTCACCTCTGTATTTTTTCTTACTCTGTGACAGAACTGTTGAGTTTAGCCTAGGCGTAAAATGAAATCGCAACATTTCCGAATCTTAATCCAATTGTGTTGAAATCTCTGTTTCACTTTTATTTGCTTTAACTTATTTCAATTCTTCATTCAGAGAAGATGCTTTAACAAACCTTCCAATATTCTGTTTCGGTTAACTGTAACGTACTGATACATTAAACCTATTAGGTCAGCAAAATCTGTGTTTAATTTGTGGCATATGAATGTACAACACACTTTACAACATTTTTTGTAAAATAAATAGATGGAAATGAAATATACTGATTTCACTCATCCATCGAAATGTAAGGTGGGAATGTCTAAAATATATTGTCGGGACATCAAAAAATGTGTTCTAAAAATTAGGAGACAGATTAAAACGATTATCTATGCTCTGATAAAACTTTTCAAAGGAGTTTTTTTTTTGGAACAAAAAATTATGTTTCACTTTTGTTTACATACATTACACAGGCCGATCCTTTTGTTCTACGAGACACTTTTCAAATAAGTTAAACTTGCATGCAAAATGCTTATTATAAAACACACAATACATGTTTTGAATGCCCACAAAACAATACTGTACATAATAAAATTGTAACCCGAAAAAAACATTAACATTACTTTATAACTACCGTAACTGTTTTACAAAAAATACAAGGTTAGGCATTTGCAAAGTAATGGGCTGGAAAAATGCAATACTTATTGTGAACATAATATTACAACCCTGCGCCTCTAAACCAGCGTAGAAATTACAAAAAATAAATAAACCTTAATCACTAGTTACTATATTGATACACAGTGCAAAGGTTCTCACAAACTACAATAAAATACATGCCATTAAGAACTGTTGCGCAAAAATTCAAGTGGAGGGAGTTACGGAAGTTAAGATTACTGACTTAAAAAAAAAAAGTCACGACTCGGTGTGACTTTCAACGGTATCAGACCTTTTAAATTTCTGCCGAGCAAGTATGCACGTAAATAATTATGCCAAAATTTCAGCTATAGAGAACATTTCGAGTTCAGCATTAGAATTGAGAATTGCGCATATCACTGATAGGGCTAGTGTTTAAGCCAATACCGTAATTTAAAAATTTGTTAACCTGCAGATATAATTAAAAGTTCGCAAAAGGAGGTAATGAAATACTGTTAAGAATGTGATTGTGGTATGTACGAAATTACGTCAGAGTAGAGGAGAATTATGTTAATCTGAGTCGCATGGGAGAAATAGGAAGGAATCCAATTTGAAAAACCTATTTCTTTTCGTGTTATCCGGCAGCCACCAAATTAGTTTATAACTTTTAATTTGGCGTAAATTGAGGGTTGCATATTGACATTACGTTAAATGCTGCAGTGACTATGAACTACAAATTTGAGTTTTAGATTCGGGAATATAGTTGAGTAATTTTACCGCAAAAAGGTGAGTACTTCACGAAACAGAATTTGACTGTTCCTTAATGTATCCTCCAAATTTCTGCTTAAATTTAGAATATGTGTTTTGATCAGCGAAATTCGATAAACGTTTTCACGTATCTTTGCATGTTTTGGTGAAAACGACCGTAATTGTAATTTCCCGTCGCTTCTTAATTTACGTTCGCTTCACCGTGGTTTGTTCGTTCGCTGTAGGAATACAAAGGAAGAGAGCATGCAAAGAGAAAAAAAAAAATCCCTTTCTCGCTTTAAAAATACAATTACCTCATCTGAAAAAAATATTCTTTAAATTTAAATGATTTATTGTCATCTCCACTGTCGAAACATAAACTTACTTTCATGAAAAGACTTAACTTGCTTGGCACGACAATACTAAATTACCAACACTGAAGCAATGCACTATTATTAAGAAAGAAAAAAGGCATAGTAACTTACTTAGAACACCACCTGAAAACAAACGCATCGTAAAAATTAAAAATACACCGACGAATATGTAGAAATTTGTTAACATCTCAACATACAGACTCTGAAAGATGGTAAAAATGGGAATACATCTACGTTTGAATCAGTTAGCATTCAGCCGAATCAACTAATGGTTTAGCAATGAATACAGCTCTGGCGAATCCCGAGAATAATCGTAGGGTAACACAATTTGAAACAGGCAGTGATTGTAGACACCACGTTGACCAACTTCACCAAGCGACTGGTATTAGACATGAACAACTACATTCTCACGATTTTCCTGTTTGCACCTCACTCACTTCCCGGGAAAATTTGACTCTCCGTTAACCGGCTTTCTCTTATCCGGCCGTCTCGATAAGAACAAGAAAAAAGAGATACCGAAAATTTACACAAAATGTTTGAATGAAATATGTGAATTAATGGTCATAATCCTCAAAAACGATTATCGTTATTCATCATAGTGAACGGCGAGAAACTATAATGGCGATGTTGTAGGCTTCAACGGTTATAAGTGGCATTCTCTTTCAACCTGCGTTTCCTCTTATCCGACGATCACTACCCACCGACTTCAACGGTTAAGCGATTTTCTACTCTTCTGGTCTGTGTGGTGTTGCACAACTAGCGCGTGTTTCAAAACAAATCACTCTGGATACGACAACCGCGATTCGCCAGTGGTAGACAATGGAGCCCTGTGGATCACTCAAGTGACTTTCGTACACCGCCCCTCGTGATTTATACCACTTCACAGTGAATTAAACAAATCGAAGTCACTGTCTTTTGATGGGGGTCCACTTTTCCGCAAAGCTGAATATGCCCAAAGACTCGATGCATTCGAAAATTCGCTTTATGATCTCGCAGCAGAATGAAGTCCATTTTTTAACGTGCTTGTTCGAATTCTGCCACTTGACAGGTTGTCTGGCGTATCGAAACTATGGGCTCTCGGGGAAGTGAATCAAAATACTCCCGAAATATTTAGTACAAGTTCGAATCAGAGAGCAATCTGTTGTAACACTGTCATGCAAGAGCCTTGCTTCGTTTGAAGAGCTGGAACCAATAACATCTTAGCGTGTGATTTGGTAAGTGCAGGACACTGACGCCTAGCCCCTAACACTGTTAGTCACTGTTAGAAACTAACAGTGATCGCCTCAGCAGCGACTGCAATGTAACTGATCCAAATAAATGACTTAAGTATAAAGATGAACTAACAGAGAAAGGCATGCAGAAAGTTGAACAAATTCTGTTAAAAACACCCAGCAAAGCATTCATATTCCATGCAAACTTAGGCTACAAATGTGGAAGTAAAAACCGCACTAAAATTGAAATGTGAAAATTAAATCATTAGTTTGACACACACATAAATGCTAACATGACTGCTGAAATTGTGCAAATGCGCTTTTAACTCACTTTTATAGAAGTTTTGTTTTCTAACCATAAAAAAGTTACAGTGGAAAAGCCTAGAGAAGGCACTCGTTCAGTTGCGTCAAATTACATTTCTAAATTAACAGTCTAATCAAAAAAAATTACTCTCATTTTGACCGAGGTTCAGAAAGACGGTATAGTGAAAATAACATTTAAAATAAAAAAGTGTTGCTTGTAGGACAAAACAGAAAGTTGTGCTTCAGTTCCAAATGCTGTGTATAGAACACACAACACATTTTTTTCTTTTGAGGTTCGAATGACGATTGTAGGACAAAGAAGAAAATTCAGCTGTTGAGGAACCAAGCGGTTTCACGCTGTGCGAAACCAATCCGTGACATCCGTTCAGTTGAGAATCTTATTTTCACCCAACTTCTTGGCTAACTCGTGGTCAGTACAGGTTCACTAACCTTCACCACTACAGGAACACCATTAGTGTTAGAAGCTGGTCCGCAGTGTTCTTGGCATGTTAAACTGAACACAGTTTGCTAGTGCTCAGTAAATGGGGTGACGGTTAGATTGTGCTCAAGTTTAATTTTCCTTGTATAACCAGACTGGCAGTTCATAGAATCCATAAAATCACACTAGGTTTTTTTCATAATTATACTTGCGTATGTTGTGTTATTATTATAAATGTATCATTTACATCATATAGTTTATAGTGTGACGCAATTCACAGAATCAAACTATGGTGTTTACCTGTTAAGCCTTCAAGAGCAAAATTTTGTTTTATTACCACAGTTCGGGAAACACTGAGTTTTAGGCAGGATGGTAAAATTTTGCGAGTCTAATGACCTTGAGGATGAACTCTCTCAATAGCTCGTTTTAATAGCTGCCGCTAACACCTGCATTATCTCTCTTTAGGATAAACTCTGAAGTCCTACACGTATTCGAGTTGCTGTGTCCAGTTTCAGCTCAGATCATGTAGCACAGGATTCAGTATTCGTATTGTTTTACGTTATTTGTCAGTACATTAATTCAGACCCAGTGTACACAAACCTGTACATGCTGCAGAGGAGGGTTATATTTAGCCAGTGCTGTACACTGCTAAGCTCAATGCCCAATGGTTAGGGCTACCTGTTTTTCGCGAAAAGATTCGACTACTAGTTGTATTCAAAAACACGTTAGTTCAAATCCAGTATCGCGGTTGGATGATTTTAACTCTGATTTTAATTCTGATTGGCCAGTCAAGTAAGAAAATGTCTTCTCGTAGAGACACGCCGCCAATAAGCAAAGGAATACTGCTGGTGTGCGTGTAGGGTATTGAAGTCTAACATGCGCGGAAAACTTCTCGCGAAAGACCGGCGGCCCTACCAATGATATCCTCCGCTGGCAAGTGATTCGTAAACTGTGCTACTGATGAAGGTCATGACTGGTCCATATCACTATCACCGAACACAAAACCACAAAACCTCGTTGGCTGTGATAAAGAAACAATTTATGTGCTGGCTTAAGCGGAGCACGGATCGAAAAAACTATATTTGCTACACTTGAAATCATAAATTAAAGTTAGTTCCTAACGGTTAAAATGTACTTCAATCGCAACAGTAACTGAAACATGTCTGTTTGTGAAGTTTAGATGTCAAATTTGTCCGCAAATTGATTCTCAAAAATGTTCCCGTCCTTGGCCGCAGGGCTTCTTCACGTCCCCGGAATGGTGAGGGGGGGGGAGGGGGGAAGGCAGGAAGCTGGTGTGTGTGGACGGAGAGTCCATTAAGCCCTCGGCCGGAGGGGTGCGGGCATAGTCCGACGTGGAGGGAAGACGAAGCGGAAGACGGTAGCGATGCCATGTGTCGCGGAGGTCGTGCTTGCGATACACGTGTTCTGTCAGTCGTAATGAAAGAAGTGCGCGCGCATCTTCCAGCAAATGCCCCCTCGGATTACCCGACAGCCACCC